>CM035800.1:12056176-12246176 GCA_020466265.1 Siphamia tubifer | reverse complement strand
ATGTGTTCAAATGTCACTGGTGAGTAAAGCTGTCTTCAGACATTGTGAAAGGTAGGAGGAGGAAAGGGCATTGACGTACATATTTTGTTCTAAAGTAAAATGTGTACCAGGTCAGATTTATCAAATATTTATCATTTTCAAAAACTTTGTAAATGGGCCACACCATCACTATGTACCTGTGTTGCCTGCTGTGTCAAACACAACACCAGCTAATCATGAAATTTAGGGTATGCAACATTAAAATTGTCTCATAAATAGGTCAGAATAATGGAAAAAATATTAAATAATGTCATTTCATTTCATTCAGTACAATTCCATTTTATTTCAAGCACACAAAATCATCAAAACATCAATTAAAGTGTTTTTCTTGTACCCAAAAAGGAGTGGGAATAAGTAAAACATATAAGCTAGCACCCTCTTTTTACAAATTAAGATCTAAAAGAGTAGAGCGGGTCGTCCAATGACTGAACGGTCTGCAGTTTGTGTCCACATGTCCAAGTGTCCTTGAGCAAAGACACTGAACCAGTAGAACTGACAGAAACTTAAAATACTAAATAAATAAGTAATGTTTTAACTATACTTTGATAAGCATCTAAATTTTAAGTTCTGGAAATGTGTATTTTTTTTGAAGTTTCATCAATTTAAAATAATTGATGCAATCGATTGCCTTTAAATGTATTGAGTCCTGCTAACGTATTCAGGTTTACAGTGTACTTTTAGTCTCCTAAGTTAACAGTTAACATGCACTTTTTTTTTTTTACTCAGTTCCAGCTTAGTTATTAATGACAGCTTTTAGAAATATTCGGTTTTCCTCAACCTCCCTGAATCTGTCAAGCCTTTCTTCTGCATGTGTGAAAATATTGATTATAATCCATAAACAAAGTGTACCCAAGGAGATTTTTTTTTTTTTTTTTTTTCGGATATAACAACTACCGTCATATCTGAAACAACCACATTTGCTTGTGTTCAAACAACTCTCCCCCTCCTGTGCTTTTATGCCAAAGTTATTATTTGCAAATTTGATGGAAATGTGATAACGCCTCACAACAATAACAACAAACAGTGGAGAGGACGTCTTTGGTTGTGCTGACTTTTTTTTATTTTTATTTTTTTTTATGTCTGATTACACGGCACACTTGATTTGTCTCATTTCAGGGATGAGCAGGACTGCGATGGTAGCGCTGTGAATCGGGGGCTTGCTACCATCAATTCAATTCAATTAGTTTTAATTAGCTCAATGGAGAGAAAGAGGAAGAAAAAAAAAAAAACAACAACCTCATAGGGTCCTCCAACAATGAAATGAATTACTCATGAGTGAAAGCTTATCAAATCAGCCAGCTTTATATGTAGAGAATATTAAATCAAGGCGCTGGAAGACATATGACTGAAATGAGTTATACTGATATTTAAAAGGCATGAAATCTCTATTGGTTTCAAATCAGATCATGATAACAGGCTGGTTCTTATTTGATGATATTTGCTGTGTTATATGCTCTGTTAACATCTGTCTACTCTATATTATTTTCATTTATACCTTTGGATGGGAAAACTCTTGTTACACTTAACAACAGGGACTTGTTTGTTTGAAATAACAATGACCGCAGAGGTCTGCAGGTTTGTAAAAAAGGCATGAGAAGTTGGAACAAGGGGAAGAAAAGGGACAGTTATTTCTACTGTTGTGAATTGTTTTGTATCTATGTTCACCCAGATATTTGTAAAAACTTATATTATATGGACAAAGACACATTTACATGATTGGTATCATCGATATAGAGCATTTGAATCAATTAGAATGATTAAAGAAATTAATGTTAAGTACTTTTAAGGAACTAAAAGTGATGTGTTTTGTAAGAAAGGACAAAATGAACCATAATAATGAGATAGAAATGTTTATTTCAATCATTTTCATGGCATTATAAAATTCGAATGTCACACATTGTCCTTTAGTCCACACACACACACACATATATATATATATATATATATATATATATATATATATATATATATATATATATATATGTGTGTGTATATATATATATATATATACACACACATACATATAAAGGATAATAACAGTGTTGTTCTTTGTTTTATTTCACTATTCACTTAATTTTATGGACTATTAAGGTTTTGACAATGACATTTTTCACTGATGAACGATATACTACAGCCCAATAAAAACTAATTTACAAAGACAATAATCTGGAGATAATTAGGGATAAGACATTTATAGTGTCTGTCTGTGCAAAATCTTGAATTGAACCTCATTGCTGAAATTCTGAATGATTAATTTTATACATAGAGCTTTATATGATTGATTTATGTTAGGTTTAAATCGTATCATCATTATCATCATCAAGATTTTAGTCTTCTAAAGCTGCTCTGTGACCAAAATTTTGTCTATTTGATCATCAGTACGTATTTAATGTATATTTTGTAATTTGCATTGAACAATGTTTATGGAAATGTGAAAAAAAAAACTAAAATTTTACACATTTTACAAAGTGATTCCTGTCACTTTTGGTTCCATAATAACACAATCTTCTAATGTTACAGTGCTACTATCTGATGACGCCACACAGTTTATGTTATTGGCTCTAGAGGAACCCATGGAGACGCCCATAATTCACATATTTTACAACTTTTCCAAAGTTTGCATGCAAATTTGCTCATAACTTAAACTGATTCAAACAAATAAAAAAAAAATACACTGTACTGAAAAGACACTAAACAAATGTATTCTTGATTACTGTAATATTTGATCAATGATTCCCTACTGCATTTATTTTTATAAGACCTATAAATATAAACTGGTTGTTTTAGACCAAAAAAAAGATGAACTGACATTTATTTCTCAATTCCTATGAGACCAGCCATGCTTATAAAAAATAAATGCTAAATTTTGTCGTGGTATGCAAAAACCAATGTGCTTTAGTTTGATTACAGACGTAAAAAATGTGCTTTAAATGCAAATATTCTTCCTCTCTTTTTCCGCGGTAACTGTTTCTTCCAGGTTTAACCATCCAACCTTGAGTAACACAACTTTGTGCAATGATGAGAGGCCACCTACTTTCCTCCCTTGTCTTTAATCTGATATCTGTACTATGAAATATTAATTCAGCTGGGTGCCAATATTCTTCCGACAGGTTTCTCCCATACTATGCTGGTCAATAAGCCTGTGATTGATGTAACCCCCCGCCCCCAGCTTCATTGACCGCCACTGGGATTTCTCTGTGGACACACTGTTTGCTTCTGATGTGGACGTACCTTTAAGGCAAAAGCAGTTGATAACTAGATGGATGGGATACACTGTAAAAGTACTTCAAAGATGCATCATTGACATATGTGTCAATAGTGTATGTGTGTTCAATGGTTCCCAGAGGTGTCTGATTGATCATCCAGGGAAGTGTAAAAGCAGACATTTGTTTAGTTGTTTTGAATGGTTAACATGCATATTTAAATACATATTCACAAGTGTTCTATGCAGCACTTTTTCCTACAGTTACAGGAGGAAAAAAAAAAAAGATTTAAATGATACAAAGTAATCAAAAACAATGAGTATGTAATGAAACACTAACTCCTGTGTGTATCATGTGACTAAAACAGACAGAACAGTAAACATAGAAGGAATAAAAGCATTGTTTTTGTCAGTATAATGCCATAGAGATTGATATAAGAACTGAAATGATTCTGTTATTATCAAGAAAACATGGTATATGGATAGAATTCAGCTCTGAAATTAAACTACTGTTGTTATAACGATATTTGTCTGAGCAAATGTACTTGTATTGGTACCAGGTACAAGAAAATGCAGAAAACAAAAGGTGGTTTAACACCTTTTTTCCATGACTTTATGAGGACAACTCACTGATTAGAACAAAGAAAATGTGTTTTGTAAATGAGCTGAACTGGCTAAAATGAAGACCTTTAGTGTGGCAATTTGCTAACATGATGTGATACATAATGAGCAAACCCATGTGCTCCCCCACTGTGACAAGACAGAGCACCAGACAGCACTGACACCACGGACGGCGACTAATAAGGAACTCTGTCAGCTCTGGTGTCTTACCCAATGAGTGGAGGAAATGAAGAGAAAGTGAGACGGGGAGAGAAATGCTGTTTCAGTCTTAAATGGTCTTCCTGACTCAAGTGACCCCCCCACCCCTCCAGTCTTTCTCTACCCAGCTCAAATGGTCCCACTTGCACTGGTGACACCTTGTTTTTGTCAAAAGCCGTGGCGATGGGCCAGTATTTAGGGTAACAGGTGATGGTGCAGCAGAAAAAGAATGGCTTGGCAAGTCAAAGCGTATATTCCACTTGTTGTTTAAAAAAAAAAAAGATGCTGCAACAGTGGATTTTAAGTCCAGAACGCCGAGGTGCGCTGATGGTTTTCATTTAAGCCATCGATTAGTGGCTGATTTACACCCAAGATGCAAACTTAATGCATTTAATAACTGACTGAAGGGTAAAAAAAAAACAAAAAACCCTAGCAGTACTCTGATGACTTGCAAAAATATTGAGATTTGAATCCATTTGGCACACTGAAAGATGCCAGCTATAAAACTGTAGATATTCACATCATCTCAGCAAATTATTCCAGCTCCACTTGAAGAAAACTTTCTGCTTGTTCAACATTACCATACTTTTGATTACATGTAATATTGGACTGGTCAAAATTTACTTGAAGGATTATATATATATATATATATATATATATATATATATATATATATATATATATATATATATATATATATATATATATATATATATATTTTTTATTTTTTTTTTTTTTTTACACTTAAGTGCAAATTATGTGTAATATATTGCAGGAATAGAGATAGAATTTGATCATAATATATATATATATATAATTATAAGCAATGCCACCCTGAATACAAATATATAGTATCATAAACAACTATCTTGGTGTATTATTTATTAGGGATTTTTCTGTGTGAAATCGATTAGGATGTTTTCTGTGAAAGAAACTTACTTTTGGATGAAAATGTGCTTCATTTTTTTTGGGAATGATTTCCCCTTATATGACTGAATAGAGCCATTAGAGCCACTGTTGTGTTTACATAATTGCCTGTCGAAATGTTTGAGGGCAGCAATTAGCAAATTATAGAGAGAGAGAGCACTTGATAGTTATATCTTAAAAAATAAGTTAGTGACTCAGTAATTGGTGTATTTTGACTCTGTGTAGTTTAGCTAATTATAGGATACACTGTCATCTTTTATGTCATTATCAGAGGCAGATATGACCGTCCTGCAGCCAGAAGAACACTTTGTAGTCTATATGTTGGGTAATTGGCCAGTAATAGGTTCTGCTTCTAATGGGTTCTTTTTTGTTGGCTAATCCAAAATGTGCAAAGTCATTTCTAATTTAAAAAAAAAATGTTTCCTGACAATTAAGTGCTGGTTATTGTAACTTTGTTCAATAAATTAATGAATTAATTAAAATAAAATAAAAAGTGTCCAGCACCGCCTTCCAGTCTCCTCCAGGGTGAAGTAGCTTTCTCCAGCCGGAGCGGGGCGTGCCTCTGTGGGCGGCCTCCTCAGTGCGGTGCCGCTGCCTGTGCTGCTGCTGCTGCTGTTGCTGATGCTGCTCCTGCTGCTGATGCTGATGCTGATGCCGCTGTGTCTCGTGTTCCAGTGGATGCAGGTGGGTGGGGGGGGGGATGCGTCAAGACACCCAGAAACAACCGCAAGCCTCCAACAAAAGCAAAGAGACCTAACCTCCACAATAAAAGCCCTAGAGGTTCATACCAGTAATAGAGTTTTACTTTGAAGAGGACTATGTGAAGTAGTGGTATGTGCTTTGTGGTTGCCTTGACAACAGGGATGCAGGTGGAGCGCCTCGTCCAGGACCATTCACATCTGTCTTGAAGGAGAGAGGAGAGAAAGAAAAGCTGCGTTTCGGTCTTCTCAACGTTCTGGATGAAATGAAAAAAATAACAATATAACAAAATAAAAGAAGCACTATAGAGTGGCCTGCGTGTGGGGATATTTATAAACCTGGAGAATTATATCGGAGGGATTGCTGCAAAACACAAGTAAGGACTTTTCTCTTCTTAGCTGTGGTGACTATGTGCTTGTTTTTTTTTTTTTGTTTTTTTTTTTTCCCCTTTGGTTGTAAGGATGTTTCACTCTCGGCAAATGATGACAGGTGATGAAGTCCAGGAAGAAATACAATAGAATCATATATATCCCAATAGTGGCCAATTGTCTCGTGGTGCGTTTAGAGAGCCAGCGGCAAACGATGCGTAATGGGTCAATATTTGGAGGAGATTTGGGGGAGACGAGTAGATTTAAGGTCTGCTGTTTGTTTTCTGCGGCTCCAGGAGCAGACACCTTGAATCCGATGGGGGGGCAAAAAAAAAAAAAAAAAAAAAAAAATTGGACATATGTTTTGGAACCAAATGATCGAGTGTGGGAATTCTGATGAGAGAAAAGAGAAGGGGGGAAAATGATAGAAATCCTTATTGTGTTTGATGAAACAGAAAGTCAGATTTTTATTAAAACATTTTTTTTTTGGCTTTTCTTCTTTTCTTTCCTAAGATGTGGATGTGTTTACGCAATGTCCGAACGACTTTCGGGGGGTGGGGGTGAGAGGAGGAGGAGGAGGAGGAGAGGTGGGGGGTATTCTTACAGGTTCCGACACTAAGATTCAGTTTGGATGAATCATATCCACCGAGACACTGTTTAATCTATTTACAATATATATACAATATATATATATATATATATATATATATATATATATACTATATACTATATATATATATATATATATATATATATATATATATATATATATATATATATATATATATATATATATATATATATATATATATATATATATATTAGTAATATTATTTTTAGTTATGTCCATACACGTAGAATTATATTTCCATAAATGACGTTTATTCATTTTGTATCATCAACTAAGTGTGAAATGATCAGTTATTTTTCATTCATTTATACACAGAATATATTACTATGGAAAATTAGGCCACCGGAAAAACATACTTAGTTTACTGATCAGCTGCATTAGAATATGCTCCTGATTAGGTTTTGTATGTTTTTTTTTCTAAGTAGATGTGATCTGAACGTAATGTTACTCACGCACGAGAACACAGTGCGTGGATATTTGGCGATTTATTTTTGCGACTGTGTGCTGCTCCTGCGCCACCGTGTCGCCAAAACGCCCACTGGCTGGGTAGTGTCTCAACAACCAAATCCCTATATCAATGGAAACACGAGGATGTGGTGTGCGACAGATTGGGGAAATGGCTGATTATGAGTCCGTTTTGGAGAAGTCAGTTTATGTATAGTGGTAATAATGAAACTCCAAGCTCAGACTGTGTGCAGGTCAACAGGAGCAGGAGGTGAAGGAGAAACACTAGATGTAAAAAAAAAAAACAAAAAAAAAAACCCCAAACTGACTATTCACACATAAGTTGTTAGAGCAAACGTGATGTCACATTCATAGTCCACAACTTCTGTCATTGATTTGACTTTTCCTTAACATATAAAGACCCAGTGCTGCTTTGATGTCACTTCCCTTAACAATATTTTCTCTCTCTTTGACATTTCTTAAAGGATTTATCTCACTTAACTGTAATATTATCCTCTGTATTTTTCTTTATTTGAATGTGAGAGTCATGTATTTTCCTATATTTAATTCACCAATCTTGTAAATATTCCTAAAAACTGAATTTAAAGCTGACTGTTATATCATGAACATAGACAACTAAATAAAAAGTGACTTCATTGTCTCCATCCACTGTCAGAGATCAAACTCCATGGATTTTACTAGTGAATCAATGTTATAGAAGATAATGGTTTTCCATATTCACTATGGAGTCTCTGAATGTCCAAATGGGATGATCATGAAAAGATGACAAACTTTATTTTACACTAATTATTTACATGCATTAATAAGAATAGTGGATCAGAAGTTACTAAATATTTTGCAACAATAAATTATTTTGATTGCCGGTGGCTATTTGGGTCTTTATGGGTAAAACCAGGGGTGTCAAACTCCTTTTAGTTCAGGGGCCAAAATTCAGGTCTATGTGATCTCAAAAGGGCCAGACCAGTAAAATAATAACAGTGAAAAGAGTCAAATTACATTAAGATAAAATATACTCATACTCATACTCGATGTCTCCCATTTTATCTGGGTCCGGGTCGTGGGGGCAGCAGCCTCAGCCAAAGCATCCCAGACTTTCCCTACCCCAGCTACCTCAACCAGCTCCTCCAGGGGAATCCCAAGGCGTTCCTAGGCCAGCTGAGAGATATAATCCCTCCAGCGTGTCCTCGGTGGGCCCCAAGGTCTCCTACCGGATGGACATGCCCGGAACACCTCCCTTCAGAACACCTCCCCAGGGAGGCGTCCAGGAGGCATCCTCATGAGATGCCTGAGCCACCTTAACTGGCTCTTCTCGACATGGAGGAGCAGCGGCTCTACTCCGAGTCCCTCCCGGATGTCCGAGCATCTCTAAGGCTGAGCCTGGCCATCGTGCAAAGGAAACTCATTTCGGCTGTTTGTGCCCATGACCCAAAGCTTATGACCATAGGTGAGGGTCAGAACGTAGATTGACTAGTAAATATATATATATTTATTTATTTATTTTTTGGTAATATAAAGATTTTCATGTAATTTATCTTCTTTTTTACGTTAACATCTGCAGTTTTCATTATTTATAGATTATTATTATCATATTTTACTGGTCTAACCTAATTGAGATGTAATTATTCTATATGTAGAACCTGAATGAAAATAATTTTTACACCTTTAATATGTTCATTGATATTCATCTTACGTGCTAATTGGACCCTTTGGCGTGCTAGATTTGGCCCTCAGGCCTTATATTTGACACCTTTGGATTAAACCTTCATTCTAGGCAGATAGAGTGGAATCACCTGAGGAAAAAAGAACAGCTCAGACACCCTGGTACAATTTACGTTTTAATTTAACAACTTTAAATGTCATTATTGACCCATTTTGACTGTAATAAATATTGATGAATGAGTGAGTCAGCTCTGGCTGACCTGGCTCCTGAACAATACGTGAGAAAATACTATAAGCGTTATTGGTTCTAATACATACACACATAATAAGTGGATATGCTTCTCAAGCCAGGTGTTTGACATGTATAGATAGATCTGCATCCTGGATATTTGTTTGAAAACCTAGCAATATATGAACTCATGAAGCCAACAGAAAAGACTACTGTGACAGATTCAGTTTTTTCCAGAAGCCAAATTACAATCCTAATATTGCTGTTCCCTAGTAAAACTTGGAAACTAGCTGTTAATATACATTTAATAAAACCTAACCATGCCTGTTCTGGTTTTGACAAAAGCTTTGGGAACACTTAAAGAGCCCCACATTGTATAATAAGAAACCATGTGAAGACTTTGCCTGCAGAAGATGGGCCCATACATGAGTCCTCTTTTGTTCTCAAAGCTTTCAGTGCACTTCATGAAGGGTGCTTAACATTGCCTTTGTGTGGTGAGATGACTTATAATAATTGCAAATTCTCCTGCAATTTGAATAATTTCCCCAGACCTTTTCACTATTTGTTATCCGGTGAGTGCAAAAAGTGGCTATAAGGTCTTGTGCTTCTCTTTGTTTTTGCTCATCTCTCTGACACAGGGCTTCTAACAACTTTACTGAATACAAATCTTCAGCTTTTTCAACCAAACAAATGTCATCATTTAGATCAACTCCCAGTCAGAATGCCATTTGAACACTGCCGAAAAACAGCACCTTTCAAATGCATAATGTGAATAATTGTATAGGCTTGTGTGTGATGTGTCTCGGATGGTGAAATCTGTTCACCCAGTTTGTTAACGTTAATCCCAGAGAAGGAAATTGATGAAGAAGCTGAGTCTCATGTAACTAATAAGATATTCGGTCTCATGTTGGATATATTTAGGCCAAGCACAGGCCTCGGAGCAGCTGTCAGATTGGAGACATCAGTCAGAAACTCTATCCATTCACAGGTCAGTGTTTTGAGCTGCTGTCATTTTCCCTTGACGGAGCTGAGAGTCTGTCTTCTATCTCACCTCTATCAAAACACAAGCACTCACACCCTCCCCACGCCCTTCTCCACCTCAACGCACCCCTTACGGTTTTTCCAACTCAGAGGTAGAGAAAGCGAAAATTGAAAGAGAAGAGAATCAGAATGGGTAATCTTCCTGTAATCCCTCGGACGACGGCAACGAGAGCAATCTGCCTCATTAACTCCCTCTTCTGCCCGCTCGCCGCCTGGCCATCATCCATCTTCCCATCCATCCATCCATCCATCCATCCAACATGCGCCTGCATAGTAGGAGAGAAGAGAGGTTAAAGCAGCTTAGGGGAGCAATAAAAAAAAAAAAGAAGGGAGATACTTTCACTTGAATAAAAAAAAAAAAAAAAAAAAAAAAAGGGGGTGGGGGGATCCGATAGGAAAATGAAGGATTTCCTCCTCCTACTTTACACACCCTCCATTTTAGCTGTGGGGGCCATGATGAGAGAAGATGTGCCTGGCCTGTTCTTTCTCCCGCCCTTTTATTGCTTTTCTCTTTTGATTAAGCAGTCAGAGTACTGGGGGAAGAGCTTATGATGGAGAGATGGTTTGAAGGACCTCTCATTGTGGCTGAGTGATTGCAAGGGTGGATTTGGGAGAGGAAAGAAAGGGCGGTATCAAAAGAACCACAAGGATAGTGGGGGCGATACAGTATGGTCTGATGACCTGATCAAATTACGGCCTTCCCCTCCTGTGCGACCATGGCGGTAAGGGGTATCCATGTCTAGATGGGGGACTAATATGGGTCAGCATTCCAGGACATCTATTTTTGAGGATGTCATCGTTGGTACATTTCTGATCATCTTGTCAGCTGGTGAGTTAAGAGGCACCAAACTAGAGCGGGTTGGACTTCAATACTAGACATGTTTTAGAACAACTTGCCTTTGGTTTGTTTTATCAAGGGAGAGTTGCGATACTCACTTTTGGAAAATCTTGGATCCATGCCATATAGTCGAGTGTATTCCACAAAGACTGGGTCATGAATTGATTGAGTGCAGCTTGCAAGTACATCTGAATCTTAAATGAGGGTTTTTCTTTTCTCAAATAGTTGAAAGTAATGTAATCCCAGCCCCTTTTTTCATATCTGAGTAACCCCCTAAAAACCAGGCTCAGCCAATGAATTAATGAAGATGTTCTTTGTAGCCTCCAGTGAGCTTCTTGATGTGAAATATTTGCATTACCATATTGCTTTCCTTTTACGAGACTCAAGCGAGATCCTTGGTTCTACAGACAGGCTGGACTTTCTTAAACAGAATAGGGGAGTATCAATAATAGAAAATAAGATGATATATTTACCCATGCTTCATCATAACCGTCTCAGATTTTGTTGGATCAATTGTGATCTCCTATTGGTCATATTCAACACAAAAACATCCTGGACCAGCTTCTGTTTCAGGTGTGGGACATATCTGTTTAGCACCTGCCAGTGAGCTGTTTAACCTAAATTACTCCGGCACAAAGGCAGATGCTGTTTCTCAGGTTTAAAAATATCAGCCTTCCTCATTTGGAAGGGCACGTACTGGACAAAATGAGCTGATGTAACCTCACTGTTGATGATGATGTATCTATTTCACCTGCAACCTGAAGATAGTCCTCTCTCTGGGAGTCGGTAGTAAACACTGGTGGCGTGTCCCCCCCCCACCCCCACCCCCACTGTTAGGCCTGTTAGACCAAATTGTTCAAAGCACTGGATACTTAAGCTTGTAATTTGCAAACATGAACACTCTCCATCTCTACATGTGCTGTATCCATCCATTTAAAGGTACACTAACATGTGCTTAGCTGTAAAATGATATTTCAAAGTGGAGCAGGTTGCGTAACAGGGATATGAGATACACAAAACCCCACATAAGAGTTTTATGCTCATAATTGAAGAGTGGGTGTTAGTAACTAATCCTTATGCTGTGGGATATCAGTCATCCACACTATTTCTAGTTTTGCATAATCATGCAATTTGTTTGCGTAACACTCATAACATTCTGTTTCACCAGCTAAACAATAGCAGACAAGATATTGCAATCACTTTTTTACTATCTGGACAGAGCCATATGCAATAAAATTTAAGGCTATCAACAGTAAACTATGTATATTTTCTCTTAGGGGGTGTTTAATTAAACCATCATATGGTCAACAAAGCATATCATGAGAATATTTTCCCATTGGAGCCGTATGAAGTAACTTTTTAAAATGCAAAATACATCAGGACTTGTTCACTCTGAATATTAATGCATTTATGTTTACCCACAATTGTTCTGTTATGAGTTATTGCTGTAACTATGGATATACATCCACCTCAGGTCCTGTGGATACATTTTCATAAATATTGGCTGTAGTGTTGCTATTTTTTTTTCTTTTTCTCTTTTGATTTCCTCATGCCTTAGCTGACTTTCAGCAGATGATCTTGAGAAACAGTGAGTATTTTTCTGAAATATCCTTAAGAAAGTTGTTGTACTTGACAACTTATATATATATATATATATATATATATATATATATATATATATATATATATATATATATATATTTCAACACTACTGCGGCCAAATCAATATGAGATGTACATACATGCTTAAAACTGCCAAGTTCACAACTTCTCCTAGCATTAGCAAAATGCACTCGTTTACTATGGTTCATTCCCCTGTTGAAATTATGTCTGCATCACACCCACCTGTGGGATTGAATGGATTGAGCGACAGGGGGGCACATGGGGGCTGATGGCGGTCATGATATTGAGATATAGTATATTGCTATGACTGCAGCTACACTCAGCCACAGCATGACAGCACTTTCCACACCAGGCGATGGAGAGGGCTGGCTATTCTGCCAGCCACAATGGCCACTTCACTGCAGAGAGGGAAATGCTTTTGCAGGGCACAATGGGTCCTTTTAGAAAGGTGGTGGTGCTGCTGCTGGGGCCTGCATTGGGTTTGTGCAGCCAGCGTACCTTCATCAGGCATCTCTTGTTACCGATACCAAAGCGCTGTGTTTGTGGATGGCCACGGGGCAGTGTGTGGGAATAGCCACTATTTAGTCCATAGAACTCTCATGTTGAGCGCTCTCAGCAGCCAAGGACATAGGTTGAGCAGCCAGGGTCAACCAATTACCTAGCACTATTCTCTCAGCTGTAATGAGCCAGGAATAGAGAAACAAAATTGAGTGATGACTGCTGACACCATTTTGTGATTCAAAGGAGAAAGACAAAAATGAAATGGGCACTCATATTCAATCACATTCAGTTTTATTGTGCTTTTATAGCTGTTATGTATCTTGCTTTCATTCAACCTGCTATATTTCCTCCATATTTTTTTGTTGTTGATTGCAGGGTAACATTTAATGTGTGATAGCTAAGGTGTTAATTTTTTTTTTTTTTTTTTTTTTATCTGCACCATATGTCCCACTTCAGAATCTTAGCTTTAATAGTCATAGTCGTGTAAAAGAACATTTTCTTGCCCTTTTTCCTGTTTGTCAGGGGCAAATGAGGCCTGTCACATTTTAGCTGCCGCTTTCCAGTCTGAAGGGGAAAAGCAGAGACGTGAAGGCTGAATGTGTCAGAATGATGGTAAGAGGAAAGGGGGTGGGCAGCACAGAGAGGGGGAGCAGAGTCACAGACCATCCATCCCTCCCTCCATCTCAGTCCAGCCGTTTCAGTCCAACCATCCATCCAGATAGCTTTAGCGAGACTTGCTGACTAACTGCTGTGATGCAGTGCAGGCTTTTCTTTAGTCTTTGGACCACATCCCTCCTGGTACGTGAACATTTTAAGCTTTTACATGTTTTATCTCTTCCTTTTCCTCTTTCAGTTGTCTTTGATTAATATTTTGAAACACTCACTAAAACATTAAAACGGTCAAAAAAATGTAATTAATTTTATAGTCCAGTGTGATTATCCGTATATTACTAACACGGCACCTTAGGGAGATCACTTTGAAGAAATGTAGTGTTGTTTTCTAGGTTAAATCAAATATACACAGAAAATAATTACAGCACATTTCCATCTGCAACAACAGCTATTTCCTTAACTGGCACATCTGTTTTCTCAGCATAAGCACTTGAAGTAAAGATGCCTCTACACACAACAAAAATAAAAGTAAAAGGGCGACCGGAGATTGCAGGCTTCTAACAAAAGCCAATAGTCTGTTTTTTTTTTTTTTAACTTGTATTACGAAAACCAATAACGATCCACATGTTTGTGGATTAGTGACACTGTTTTGTGTCAGTAAATATCACCATGGTAAGAAATGCTACTGCTTGAATTCATCAGATGGTTCTAGATAGTGGTCACATGTCTGTTTGTTTTCTTCCCTTTTTTTTTTTTTTTTTAAAAGTGGGTCTCTCCAGTTTTAACACCTCCAGCCTCACCCTCATTTATGCATATGTTCCAAATGGTAAGATATCCATTTTTGGCATAAGCACTTCATTTCCTCCATGCTTGATGAAAACTGGTGCAATAGGCCAGTTTGTCCTGCTGACATATGGCTAGACAGACAGATGGACAAAAGGGACTGGGATCACTTAACCTCCTTGGTTGTGGGGGGAAAAAAAATACAATCCTATTAATTGCCATCTTGTCTTCTACTCATGTCATGACCAGCATATGTTACAGAGCTAAAGCTAATAATATTGCAGTTAATATGAGTCCATTTTAAGTTTAGTTTAAATTCAACAGTGGCTGAAACTGCAGCTACTCAAATGGTTGTTAAAAATTAAATAAGTCCAGATCTGATTGTTTTGGGATCAGACCCGCTCGTCCTATAAATGGTGTTAATTGTGAGGGTTTAGCACCTAGCATGTTTCCAAGTCCCTCTCTCTGTGCTTCTCTCTGTGACTCTCGCTGATTTCCAAATGGAGCAGTCCAGGATTCAGCAGAGCTTTCCTTCACTTCCAAGCTGGTGTGACACACCATTTGGCCCGGTTGTTCAGAGACTGGCATGTATGGAGACTTGTGCCTCCCACTCCCCTGTGAGTCCCTGGAATAACTCTACAATTTGACATGGCCCCTGGTGTACAGCAAGCTGTAGAGTGTGGGAGACAGGAAGTGTGTGTATGTGTGTGTGTGTCACAGATGGTGTTAGCTGGAGAGATGCTTGTGCCTGTTTTGACAGAGCAGATCCCTGGGAATGTATCAGGGATTTCCACTAGTGGTGTGCTGGTCTGTCATACTTTTTGCATTTCTGAAACACAGGAATTAGGAAATTTAAAAAACAAAACAAAACACAGTACTTCTAGAATATGAAAATTCTTACCACATACATTTCAATTCTGATATATTTTGATATACTATGAACTTGTTTTCACTCAAGAATCAGTTTCTCTCGGTAGAATTGCTATCGCACATAAAAGAATAGACTTTGTAAAAACCACTTCACTATTCATTTTGCTCCAGAAAACACAATTGAAGCCAAGTCTGACAAGAATGTATTTATTTTTTCAAAACAATGTTGAACAAAAGGTGAAAGATCAAAGGCCATAGATTTCCCATGAAAGGCTTCTGGGCACAAGAATAATAATAATAAAAAAAAAAAAAATAGTAATAAAATTGAAGTAAACAAATGAAAAGACAAATACAGGCAGATCATAGAAACCCTACAGAACCCTTTGGCACTCCAAAACACACATGCTGTATTGAAAAGTCAGCCCCACCAAAGGCCTATCAAACTTTGTCAGAGAATTATCGATTGAAAGCTTTCTTTCTCGCCAAGCCATTTTCTCCAAGGATGCTGCTATCTGCAAGGCGGGCACTTTACTCTAGTTACCCACTATTCACTCGCGAACCCTGCTCTGCCATCAGCCATGAATCTATAAGACTTAGTCACACCTGTGTGGCCCAGAGCAAGTCAATGAGGAGAGAGAGTGATTGTGTTATTTTCCCCTCTAACATTAACATCTCCATTTTCTTCCTGGTTTATCCTTTTTCTTTTACTAGGCAGGGAAGAAACACTGCAGAGTAAAGCACATAGTAAAAATTTTCAGTGCTTTTCTTGGATTTCCAAAGGAATCTAATCAGAACTTTAACAATCATCTATCATTAATGATGGAAAATGTCATTATTCTCTTGTTGATGATGATGATATCTGAATACATTAACCTCCTGAGTCCCAGCAATACATTTTTTGTCCTCTGTAGAGGACAAGAATTTCACACTTTTATTTAAAAATAATAAATAAAAAATGTCCACTGAAAAGGACATTATGTTAAAAAATTTTTTTAAAATGTATCTGAATAAATTTCATGTAAAATGGTAAACAATGTTTTCCTACTGGGTCCCAGGAGGTTAAATAAGAATTGGATAGCAGAGATTCCTGGTGGGATATGGGTTTTGGGGGCCAACAGATTAAAGCAGAGAAGGAACCAATTTTTAAAACAAATATTCCACCTATTTCAAATCAATTCTGTTCCATTTTCTCCATATAGTGATTAAGCTACGCAGCTTTAGAGAATAATGGAGAAAAAAAACAAAAAAAACAGTGAAGATATGCTGTTATAACAGTTGTGGCATTTTCATCCACTACTCTTCATCTTCATTCATGTTTTCCTAACAACCACTTACAGTCAATACTGACTTTCAGCTCTGAGAAATTCAGTGACCTTCCTTGATGTCATTAAATGCTTGTGGCACATTCCACAGTGTGCGTTGCCACCTCCAGCCTCTTTGGTTCAGAGCAGTTCAGCTGAACCAGAAACAATGAGTGCAAGATGCACTGTGGGATATGCCATGAGGACTCAATGACCATCAAGGAAGGACATGCTTTGTGCACACAGTTCATTGACACACTTCAGCTCCGCATACCTTCCAGACAACCCCCATCACTGCCACTGAGTAGTGATTGGCTTTCTTTTCAGCACAACTGATAGTTCTCTCCCACACTGTTTCTGCTTGATGAAAAACTATTTTGCATAATTGTCTGTTTCAACCATTGTCAAATAACTGTTTCTCAAAACATCATATAACTGGAGTAGATCACCACAGTAATCCACGCTATACATAATACCAGTCACATTATCACAGTTGTAAAATCATGCAAACAGTTAAGTGATGCTTAAGCATTTTTAGGTAATTTAGCCATTCCCATTGATGCTTACATCTGATAAATAGCAGCCAGACATTGGACATCAATAATTAATTCAATTTAGACCATTAATTGTGCTACAAAACCCTGAACATTGATTGGTTCAGTGCAAACTGTTGCACTCATATTTCATCATTTCAGCACTGGAGAACATGAAACCAAATTTTTAAACAGAAATCTTCTTACAGAGCCAGTGTTCAGTACATTATTAATGTATAATAAAGCATGACCACTCTGCTCTAATGATGCTGCACTGCTATGCCTTGCTATTTTCACTTCCAGAATCCCCTTTAGGGTGTGCAGTGTAAACAGCTTGGTCTTCATTCATGCATTCTTTATAGCGCAGAAAGAATCAAATATCAATACATATTAGAAATATAGATGTTACTACACACACACACACACACACACACACACACTAGTAAGCAATTGCCTTATACTTTTAACTGTACATGTATTTAAGGATAAAAAGTGTTGACAATGAAGGATCCTTTTAATAAATTTACTTCCACTATTTGTAATTCGTATTGTAGTAAAATATACTTATTGCTCAGTTTAGGCAGCAATGACACTTCCGAATTTCTATTCTGGGTGTTCATTCTGTCTGTGGACAGGAATATTCAGGCAGCTGGTTTTTTTCATATCAACAGGGAAACTCAGTCAAACAGTATCAAAGGTATATGTAAACATTCTGACTGCGGCTCATTCTATGCATACTAATATAGCCAGTGCTGAAAGGAGTGCCATGTTGTTGATTCATTACATTGGACAACTCAGTTCCTCAGCCTCCATTCTCCCATCTCTGCTCCAAACCGGCCAACAGTCTCAGAGGGAGTGAGTGGGTCTCAGCACCTTGGACAGCTCTAGATCCTGGGCTGCTGCTCATGCTTCCTCTGCCATTTTGTTTTTTTTTTGTTTTTTTCTAGTTTAACACAGAGGATCTGTTCTTTCAGCACTTGGGTCCACACACTATCAAGCAGAGTTCTCACGTTCTGTGTGTGTGTGTGTGTGCGTGTGCGAGGAAGAGAGATTGTGTAGACATGGTGTGTACTCTGACTTTGTTGTTGCTGGAGCTCCCTGGACAGCTCCCAGCAGAAGGACTGCTGCTCTGGCTTTTTATGATGGATTAGAGGTGTGTGTGTGGGTGGGTGGGTGTTGTGTGTGTGTGTTGAAGGGGACTTGAACTGCACTCATTTCAACTATGTTCCAGCCTCTCTCTCTCTCTCTCTCTCTCTCTCTCGCCATCCCTCTAATTCTGACGCTAGGTTGGCCCTGTTGTTGTTTACTTTCCTAGCGGTGCTTATACTTTTACTCACTGCTGTTGCAGGAATTAATGGCAGGTCTCAGGAAGTAAACAACCATGAAACGACCCAGTCAGGCCCATTTCTAAATACAATAAGGGGAAGGTTGTGTTTGTGTGTGTGTGTGTGTGTGTGTGTGTGTGTCAGGCTAGCAGTGGCTTAAGCTGCCGTTTTTATTAATTATTGACTTGTGTGAAGCCTGTGGGAAGGGCTTGTGGGCCTTGTGGGATACAGGTTCTATGATTATGTCTGATTTACGGCCTATAGCACTCCAAGTGATGACAAGACTTTCTCATGGCCTTCTCACTTTTTTCTCCTGTCCTTTCTTTTTTTTTTTTCTCTTTCTCCTTCTCATGCTTTGTACCTAGCAATGCCTTTTTTTTTTTTTTTAATCAAGCCAGACTTGAAACCAGCATAATCGAGGCTTAGGGCCAGAACTGCTGACTGGAACTCTTTGATGTTGGCTGCTGGTTTTGCGTTAGGTCATGGTGTAAATGTGGTGATGAGGTCATGAAGTGTTAAACCCAAGCCTCTTAGTGCACTTAAGGTAGCTGCAGAATATCTATGTAAGCTCTTTTGAGGTGCATAAATTTTGTCTCGTAGCATGTGCAACGTCTGAAGTTTTCAGTAAAGGAAATACTGTAGTGATTTATGAAATATCATAGGACAGCAATTGTGTTCAGTGTGCAAAAATAGCACTGCACTATTCTTTATGCTTGTGTGCGCGAGTCTGCATTTGAAGAGACTAGATAACATCAAATTAGGAAATGTAATCTTCAGCATTCATCATTAAAACAGTTAATGCATAATCCTTCTAAAACCCCAAATTTCAGGAAGATTGATGCCCTGTTAGAAACAAGTTGCACGTGCATATTCATGTATATTACAGCATGTGTGTGCACTTCATGCACGCGTCTGTCCTGTTCTTGTCCCCAGGCACCACCTGTGACCTAGGAAAGGGTAAAGTCAGCGTGTTGATTTGGCAGCTGCTGTCTTTCCCACCCCTACAGATGGTCCTCATGGACCACGGCACGGCACAGAGACAGCTGTGGGGTGTCATAGAGAGAGGAAGAAAGAGAGAGGAAGAAGGGAAGAGGGTGCAAGGGAGACAAAGGCAAAGAGTAGTTGAGGTAGAATTAATATCTCTGTTTATTGACTGTGCTTGTAAATGCAATGTGCATAAAGAAAGCACCAAACTAAAAACTAAATCTTTTCAGTGTGGAGTTTTAGACAGGTCACAAATGTTCAGCTGTAGAAAGTATAGAGGGCAAAAGGCAGTTGGGGGCCAAGGCAGTTTGGACACACTGTGAGTTTTTGATTGTATAGGTGGAGTTGAACCACCTGCAAATCCTGTAAAAAAAAAAAACAACATACAAAATGTATAAGGAAATTAATGAGAAGCAACAATTTTGAGTTGGCAAGAGGGAGGTAAGGCTGAGGTGGGGGGGTGGGGGAGTGATTTTTCCACTTAACACTGTAAGAGTCAACTATAAAAAGAGACAGACAGAGACAAAGACGAAATGAGGTTCAGTGTGGGTGCGGAGAGCAACCTGTGGTTTGACATTGTCTCACCTTGGCTGTCAGTCAGTTGGATGGAGGGGTTATCTGTCTCCCCATGGCCCACTCCCTGCTGCTTTAATGAATTTACTGAGGCCTTGGGAATGGCTAATGTGCTTGTTTGTGTGGGTAAGAAAACAGGTGGCTGAAAATTTCCCCTCTAGCAGTTATGTCGTGGGGTGAACCAAATAGTCTGGCTGGCTGGGACTCTGTGCAATTTGGTTACCATTTTGTACGATTTAATCTAAATTGTGACCTTTGTACGTGTCTCCTGAAACTTCCTTTTCTTTTTGCACATATATGGAACTGAATGGAAAAAGTCTGCAGTTCATTTGTTTTATTTACAAGCTATTTTATAAAACAATACTAGCTAGTGAGCTAACTAGGCTAATACTCGCATTAATCCTACAAGTGCATTGAGACTATCATTGCTGCTCTGTGCCCGCCTCTCTGGATGGCTTATAGCTGCTAACCCACCCTAGCCTTCATTCATATGCTCCACTGACTGTTCTGCGTCAAATAGCCTCTGAACTCAGGGGGTAGTATCCACAGAGAGATGGAATGTGAGCTGCAGGGTGCAGGGCAGTTGGTCCTTTGTGAGAGGAGATGTAGAGAAGTGAGAAGACCGCTGTCATCATCCATTCCTATTAGAAGAGACAGGAGGCCAAGTATGGACAGAAAGTAAGGAAACAGTAAGTCACAAGATGGCACTGATTATACCTCGAGACACAGCATGAGCAGAAAGACATCACTTATAGTCATGACTGAAGATTAAAAAAAAAAAAACAGAAAAAAAATAGGCAGAAAGGGAGGAAGAGAGGAAGAAAAAAAAATGGGAATAAATCTTATGATGGAGACCTTTACCTCCTGTGCAGTGTTAAATGCTAAATATGCTACTGCTTACTGCAGAGCATGGCTTTCTCAACCCTTCAGGCCCCTTTTTCTCCTCTGACTCCTCTGAGAGAGAAAGGAGGGGGAGGCAGAGGACTAGGTATGTCAGAGCTGGCTGTAGGCTGCTCGGCTGCCTGAAATTGCTAAGAGTGCTATCTTGCTTGACATCTTTCCGTGGCTGGTTTATTTCAGCTGAGTGAAAAATGACATGTAACCATTTTCTGATTTGATTATTTTTCCCCGCTGGATTTTTTATTTTTTTTTTTCTCTTTAGAGAATCACTTAAAATATGCATTGGCTCAACTTCAACCTGACAAAATGAAATGGAAGCACAGTGTAGCTAGAGCTTGGGTAATAATACAGCCAGCTAGAGTTCTTTATTGAAAGATTTCTATTATTTTGCCGCTTGCATGTGACAGAAATCTCAATTAATAGCTAACAACTTATTTGGGATTTTACTTGAGTTTCATTCAGCTAATAGTAAATTCCTGTAGCCCTGCCACCTAAAGAATCTACTGATCTCAAATGTTTAATCACTTTTGAATCACTGATCCTATCAATACACTTGAATAATTCAAGTAAAATGTAGTTTCTCAGCTTTTCAGCAGTGCAAGAGCTGTCTTTTTAGATATTCAGAGGCAAAAAGCCTCCAATAAAACCTATGAACTGTGAGTGAGTAGTAATGAGTGGTTGTAGATGCTTTTTTTTTTTTTTTTACTGTATATATTTATATTTTTGTTGAAGTTTTTCCACATTTAATCAAAGAGACACACATTATGTATGCTATTGTAGAGTTAGACAGAGGAAAAGGACAGTAAGAGACAAAAAATACAGATGTTATAACAGTCATGGTGACTGATATCTATCATCGAAAACAAAGAACATACATTTGATTCTGTCATACCTTAACCACCATTTTCCATTTTCTCTCATGCTAAACTGATGAGTCATTCTCTCCATGGTGTAAACCTCTGTTATGATCTCCATCCATTGAGTTGTAGTGGGTGGTTCAGCATTGCACCAGTTTCTCATTATTATTCTCATTATCAATAATATTTTGATTAAATATCTATATTTTTTTCTGGAATATAATTATTAAAACTTCCAATATTCATAACCTTGCAGTCCCTGGTTATAACATATCTCAAAATATCTGTCATTACGTTATACACACTTTCCCAGAAGGAGTTAAGCCTACGACTGCTGATTGCTTCTCTCTCGCCACATAACTCCCAAGATGTATGTTGTTTGAGCTTCAGTTTAGGGTGCTTGTGTTTATATTCAATTACTGATCTATTTTAATGTAAAAGTCTCTTTCTCTACAGTTCTCTCTGATTTGATTTAATGACCTTTGACATTACCCTGAGCTATATAAACATCATTACATCAATCAAATATATAGAAAAATAATGTTTTTTTTAATGAAAACTGAAAAATATAGAAGGTGATGTTTTAATAAATCCTGAAACATTATTTATTAAAAGTAAGGATTTTCACATTGACATGGAATCTCATCATGACTAATCTGATAAAAATTTTAACGCAATTAAAGGGAACACCTGTTTACAAATGTTATGTTGAAACTGTTAAAGGTTTTGAGTAAACATGTTAATTGCTTATATATTCATATTTTTGCACATGTTTTTAATATTTTTATCAAAACAACATTTCAGAAGAGTTTTTTTTTTTTACGTTTCAGGTTTTTCATCACTTTTTTTCTGTTGGTTTTTCTTTGTAAATTTTAGTGGATTTAAGCATGTTTTGTATATTTTACTCCTCATTTTTTGTTGTTTAGTGTCTTTTTGTGTATTTTATGGAAAGTCTGAGTATTAAAAAAAACCTGAGACAGAACAGTCGACCAACATACAGTGTTTTGCACACTGTAGGACAGAATTAATACAGATTAAAAATACTTATACTTAAACAACATTAATCAAACTTAATCCAAAGCAACCCTGTAATTAATTTGATTAAAATTTTTAATCACTTCACAGCCCCAAAAGATAAATGTTTACAAAAATTAATTTGGAAGTTGCCACAAATGTAGGTCTAGGTTTTAGGGTTAATACTTACAAACCGAGAAAATAATTTAGTTTGAATATGCTAATATTATTCAATTTAGTTCATAGCAACCCTATGTCACAAATAAAAGCTGTTGTCTGTGATTTATGGTTCTAGGTCAAGTTTCAGCTCTTTCAGTATGTATCCCTCCGCCTATAGATAGGTTCATTCCAATGCACCGGTAGAGCAGCAGGTAGAAGGATACTACTTTAATCTGTGGTCGTGATGCGGTTGCTTCAGTGTCCAGATGTCGATTGTGACACGTTCGTGAGAAGATGGAAGAAACAACCCCCCCCCCCCCCCAAAAAAAAAAAACCCAAACAAAACAAAAACAACAACAAACAATTCTGAAGACCTTACAACGAAATGCATTGCAAGAACGGATACGTAATATTTGGAGCGGAAGCGCACGTGCAACATTTACACGTTACTTTTTTTTTTTAGCAAGAGGGATAAGATAGGTCGCTTAATTAAGTTGGACGACACTTCGATGTGGTGAGTGACTCCTGTCTTTATTTTTAATTGTAAGGCATTTTGTTGTGTTAATGGCATCTTTTTAGGGGGGAGAAACGTATCGCAAAATGCATTTAATTGTGTGTTCGCCGTGTGTTCTGCTAACGCGTTAGTTTGACTGCAGCAAAAACACAGGTGTTTCTCATTACCTGTTAATTATTACTCTGCTTTAGGGGAGCTATACTGGAAACTACTCGCAAAAAATAATAATAATAAAAAAAAATAAATAAGCGTGTTTGTACATAAAAGTTTCAGTCGCAGCATGTGCATTTTTTAATAAAGTAGACTTGTATAAAACTCCCTGCTTTTAATGTTACTGGTGTAGAGCTGTGGTTGTAATTAGCAAACCTCTCCATATGCCATATTTTTTATTTTTTATTTTTTTTCTCCATATGCCATATATTTTAAGATATTGTGGATAATCTACTACTTTTAAATAGTTGACTGGTATTTGTTAAATTAAACTGTATTTATTTATTTATTATATTTTAATTTATTTAATTAGGTTTTTTTTTATCCTGTATGATTCACTAGTGGGAACAAGGGTGGAATTTTTTTTTTTTTTTTTTTTTGAATTGAACATTTTAGTTCAGGGGCCATACAGGCCAGGTGAGTATTATAGACATAACCTAAACACCTCCAAAATGTTATTTTGTGGGGGGAAAAAAGTGAAATTACGCTTGTAACCCGTAATATGAACGAGTATTTCTTTCAATTTGATAAGACAAGTATATGCATTTTTTCAATATTATGCTTCAGCTCATCATTACCTGTGCAACTTAGAAACCAAAACACACAAAACAATTAGAATCAGATACAATGTTGTTAAAATCCACACATACAGCACTTGAGATCATACACTGTTGCCCATGAATTTGGATTTTTTTTTCAGACACATTCCTGTTTTTAAGTCCTATTCATACACATTCTTTATCATCTTACAGTACATGATACTGAGTTCATTATACGCCAATGTGGTACAGAGCATCTTTACTCTGTATTTAATGATTTCTGAACAACACTGTATTTGTTCATATTGTTCACAAAAATGAAGAAAAAAATTTGTGGTGTTATTGTGGTAGTAATTCCTGGTCAAACCCACTTGAGATAAATATATGCTGCATATGGCCCCTGAGCTAAGATGACTTTTACATCCTTTACTCTTAATATTTTCTGTGTCATTTTTACTAGTGATGTAACCATTATCCACGGTTTGGTACATATTGCGGTTCTTGAGTCACGATTCATTTTACAGTTAAGATGCAGAGGCTGGGCTGGGGCCTGGCTGTGCAGCCAAACGCAACTGGGAGCTGATGAAGAAGCTTAAAGTTGCATATGACTTATGTTAATAATTTTTCATCAAATGCGTCCTACCTGAGTATCACAACTATGTACGCCTTTCTGTGATTACTCTTCCCTCACACTAAACAATTTCAAAGTGTACAGCGCCATAAACAGATCACTTGTTTACAAACGGAGCTGGTAACTGAATGGTAACCCAACCACAACTGTTTAAGTCAGATGGGCTGGGTGCAGTGCACAGCTGGGGCACTGGCCGGCTGTACACTGCACCCAGCCGGCTACAACCAATAGTGGTATAATTCCGGATGTCAGCAGTTTTGTAAAACTCTAATATAAACATGAGTTGTTTGGGAAGTGAGCCATACCAGGATACATGCTTGTATTGGACCGTTACAGTCATACCAAAGGGTATGACACGTACCGTTGTACCCTGAATTTTTACAGTTTCCCGATTCATCCTATGGAACATGTATAACACCCCTTCATTTTATAATCACTATGACTGAATAATCATTGTAGGTTTTGCGGCTTGGTGATTTACGCATCTGAAATATGCTATGGTATATTAGTCCTTTGCAGAGGTCGGTAATCCGAGCTCTAAAGAGTAAAAGTCCTGTCATGTACTGGTTATTCTTGTTCACTTCATACAGGTGATTCCACTAAATATCCATCTATGTGGAGTTGTGCTCATCCAAATGGTCTGATTCAGTGAATGGCTGGAACAGGATTTTTACTCTTTGGAGCTGCGATTACCCAACTCTGGTCCATTGTAATCTTCTTTGACTCTTCTATTCTTTTCATAATTTTTAAAAAAAGCTTGTAGAAATTATTTTTATTTTTATCAAAAGAAATGTTCATATGTTTTTTTTGCACATCAAACTGAAGTATATGGCTTTTCTGAGATAAGAAAAGCAATAATGCAGATGAGATTTATATAAATCATTCTACACATTTATAGAGGTTGGTATTGAAATTTACTTCATATTGTATGTTGTCAGCTACATGTAGACACAGAGCCAGTCTTTGGTCATTACTACCTCATGGTATTTAGATTTAAATGAATGTTAATGCTGTGTAAAGGTGTGAATACCACCCCCTCTGGTCCCCTGCCCCTTGAGTGAAATTCTGTGAAAACCACCTCATTTTCCTTTGGGAAACTGAAGCTGCAGTGGCCTGGGTTCCAGCATCTCAGCTGGGGTATGAACCAAATTTGGTGAAGAGGCCAAACTTTGAAACTGCAATTTCTGTGTTCGTCATGTGGTGGTCAATGGTTCCAAAATGTTCACATTTTCATGCTGTCCTCTGTGTACTGGATGAAAATGGGTGGCATACTGGTAGTCCACTGTGCCTGTTCAGTGGGAAATTGCGTTATGTGCCTGTATGCAGCTGAGAAAGAAAAAGTGGTAAACCATTAGTGACTTTCTGATCTTGCTACATCTCTACACTGTGGCTTAGGTCTTGTGTAGGTTTCCCAGGCATTTTAAAAGGTACCTAGTGGTAACTTATGGCATCTCATCTGTCATGACTGGACAAACATATTGAATATAAGTCATGCTCAAGGCTGCTGATTTTAAAAGGTTAAAAACATCGCTGAATGTATGCTTCTATTTTTCTTCCTTCTCAGAACCCTAGGTCATATTACTCAGGTGTGTTTGTGCTGTTATATTCCTCTGTGTCTTAGTCTGCATCACCTAAAGCTCCCAGGGTTTTATGTGTGTCACTGTGTGCAATACAAATGTGCTCATATTTTTATCTGTGACTAAAGGTGTGTGTTTGTGCATGCATGTACGTGCGTGCGGAAGTGGAAGGGAGTATTCATGGATTCTAGCCTGTGGGCAGGAAACATCATCTTTTCTTGTTTATTGGGAGGGAATGTCTCAGAGTGTAGGCTGCCTTTTCCAGTGTTGCTCCCCATTTGTATGTGAAGGCTTTATAATTGAATTAACCCAGCCCTTATGGCCTAATGTTGGAGGCATGCTGAGTTCCAACACAACACTCCTTGTTCATTATTTGTGAAAGAAGGTCAGGAAAAATCGCGTACGGAAGTGCATCTACTTTTTAAAACTGGCAGTGGATATGGGATGATGTTTATATTTTTGTGTTGGAGAAAATGAGAAATGAATGGAAAATGGACTGTAATTATGTAGTACTTTTCTACTTTGTTGCACAACAAATAGCTTTAAGATGTGCTTCCCATTCACCCATTCACAAACAAACTTGCACCAGTAGAGCCACTGCAAGGTCTCATGAGGCGCCTACTGTGGGCAGCTTTGAATACAATTTCTGGTATTTTAACATATTAATGGGAGGTGCTGGGGATAGAACTAACAACCTTGGAGTTGATGCTCTTTAATTTTCTGAACCACCTGATCTCTGATTTTAAAAAAACTAAATAAAATGGAGTTTGTTGTGATCATAACTCAAAGTGGATCATCATCGTATTCTTATATTTTGCTGGGCCACATGTGGCACATTGTGCATGTGTTGGGTCTGGTACTGCTAGATTTACATCACGGATGCGGCAATGATTTCTTCATCATCTCACCCTATAGAAGTGGGGAATGTGTAACAGCCGTTTTACATGTTTATCAATCAAAGCTCCTGGGACACTTAGGAAGTCTGTCAACTGGTGTGGTTTATCCAGTAAAGTGTACTTGTGCGTTTTTACAAGTAAAGCTGTAGGCTTGAAAGATATACTTTCAGAATCTTCTTCATCATTAGCAACATCTCAGAGCAATATTTAGATATACTTTGTTAGTGTGTGGGTGTCTGTCCTGTATTTCTCTCTCTTGCTCTTACAGATTCACATTGCACAGCCATTGCCCACAGGTGCAGGCTGCAGCATAGAATGCTCATTTATTTCAATCAGCCTTCTGTCAGTTTAGCATAGTTTAGCATAGCCATCTGAGTATAGAAGAAACGTGTATGTAGCTTTTCCATTACTCAGAAGGTGTCTGCTAAATGGCACGTTACAACCCCTGATCACCTACCTGTGGCATTACTTCACTCTTAGATATCATATCACAGCGCATCTATGTATTCTACATCAGCCTCAGCCTGGTCTGTTTTATAGAAATGTTCTGTGTTGTTGTCAGGGAATCTGTACATTTTGATGCGTCTGCTCTTACATTTACGTGTTGGCTGCTTACACAGGATGTCTGTGCTGAATTCAAACCTAGCGGCAGATCACACAAAATATGCTTAAAACACATTTCTGCCTTGCACAATACGGTAGCAGTATTACATTTTTGTGTAATGGCCTACAATCTCCTTGGTAGACTGTGGTTTGAAACGGTAGTTCTGTGGAGGATGTCAGCGTGTATAATGAGGATTAAATCATAGATGGGTAGGGAGTGCGGTGTCGAGACACTGCCACGGTTTGGATTTTAGTGTATACACTGGCACAGTGAAGAGGCCAAGCATTAGAGGCCCCATGGCAGGGCACAGACATGCATGTGTAAGATGTCATTGTGCATAATTTAGCAAGAAAAAGCCATTTAGATGGCTGTGTGCTTGGCTGTGTGAATGAGAGGTTTGTGATTGTTATCAAGTAGTTCAGTCATATGGAATTGTGCTCATGAGCAGGTTAATGTAACCTTGGTATGGAAATTAATTTATATATGTTTTACAGAAGAAAAGAGCTAATCCATTGTAAGTAAATTGGTATAGGACCAGATCAAGCAGTGACACATTTCATGCTCGGTAAGCTCTGTGTTGAAAAGTAAATAACTAACTTATCTCCATGTTTAATACATGTATGAATAGGTCTCAGTAGGGACTTACACATGGCAATTTACATAAATAAAGTTTAAGAGTAAAATTTCTTGAATTTACATTTAGCTAAATATCTCATTTTTATGGGACTATTATCCTTTTTAAAATAACATTTGTCTAGTACATCAGAAGTTCTGAATGTTCTGCTATAGGCTGCATTAAGTTAACAAAAATACATAGAAAAGACTGTATATGATTGAGAAATGAAAATTTCTGAAATTAATTCATCCACTGGTTACATTAAACAAAAAGGAATTACTCTTTCTTTGTAATTTACCTGTATCAATATTGACGAGTTGAAAATAACACTGTTAGTATTATATCTGGCTTGTTGTTTTAAAATATGAGTCAGCATTTTGTCTGATGCATGCAATGAAGAGTCATCCACCTGTTACTATAGCAGCCTGTCCACGTGTTAACACATTCTCATGTTGAAAAAAGGTGATGATGAAATATTGAATATTGTTCATAATATTCCTGGGAAAAAATTATAAACCTCAAAAATGATTAATATCATAATATACTAAATGAATGACATAATTCCACCACACAGTGGACATGTGTTCACATGCATCATGCAGCATGACCCATCAGCGTGTTGGGGTTGAAATGGCAGAAAGCGGCACTGCGGCAATGTGGTAGCATAGAGGCGGAGTGCTTCTGTCCTTCAGTCTGAGCACCTATTTGCTTCTGGCATCATGCTAGTGAACTCCATATGACAAAATGCAAATGCTGGAAAGATATTAGTGAAGCCGCAGAAGTGGCTGAAATGGATGTAACTATAGTAACGTCAGAAGAAGCCTGTTGTGCTTGTTCTGAGTAAAAGAACACAAAATGCACGGTCACAGATCAGCTAATGTCCTTAGCAACGGGGTTTGGCCGTGGTGCTGGATTTTTGGATATGATTGTGCAATTTACTACACATTAACTTCTCATGTCTAGGACAGTTGTGTGCGCAACTTCTGTACGATGTTGCCCAGAAATCCATGTATATTACTATTTTACCGCCACAGAAAAGATGGCTCGTGGGCCCAACCAACTGAAACATTTGGAAGGGGAGATTTGGGTCAGCCCATCTCATCTGTAGAACTTGTCTAATCTACTGTCTGTGATGTAGGGGCTGCACTGTCAGATGGCATGGAGAATAAATATAGGCCTATAGTTGAATGGAGAATGAAGGGAACAATACTCAAGTTTGCCATCGGGAATCCTCCTGAATCTCCCAATTAGCCACTCCAGCTATGCATACGTATTCGGCTAATAGTTTGTTTTTTTTTTAATTTATGTGAATGTCTTAAATGTGGATTTTGCTGTTTGCATGTGTACCGCACTGCAACAGGCGTACTGCACGGTGCCTTTTTTTTTTTTTTTTTTTCAAAAGTCTTTTTTTCCAACTCTAATACCTACACATTCAGAGACTTAAAACATCAGTTATACAATCCAGAACAAATGTTATTATTAAAGTTAATAGTGCATTGACATATCTTAGTCCTTTTTAGGTTCTGTTTCATATTTTTTTATATCCCCAACCCCTACAAGTGATACTGAAATTTTGTAAACGGTTCCATAAAGTGGAGTTCTTAAGCTAAAAAAGAAATTATGGGTGCAACTTGCTTTTTTTTTTACACTAATGTTCACGTTTGCTTGATCTGGCCCATGTGCACATGTAAAGTGTGTTGGAAAGTGTCCAACAACAGTTATTTCTTACTGATTTGTGTTATCACTACAGAGGTGAAGTTGTAGAGATGGTTAAGTTACAGGGAAAAAGGGTGATGATGATTTGGAAGGGAAGAAAAACTGAAACGGCATGGTGACTTACTGTTGGAGGCACTATATAAAGTATATCTTTAATTCGCTCCATCATCCAAAAGTCCTGTGTTTTTGTCCTACAGGAGAGATGGACAGAGAAACTTGCAATCATTTGATATTCAAATAATACTCCAAAAAATTGCTTCTGCTTTACACTTTTCTGGCTTTGTCTGAATAACTGCCCACTCGAGTTCCTTCTCTTCTGTATTTCTCTTATTTATTTGTATGTGCGATGTGTGTGTTATATTCCTTTCAACTGAGCTTGCTGTTAATTATTTGAAGAGAAGTGGAGCTTCAGGAACATGTGGACATTCAAAGGTATAGACTTTGTAATTGTGATTCATCCACCAGAGGGGATGAAGAGCTAGACATATGAAATGTTTTCCCGGCTATATTAGCACTTATAACTGTTTTTCCACAATACGTGAGGTGAATGAATGACAAAAACCAAATGGCAAATTCTCTACTTTTTTAGTTCATTTTTGGTTATGCTAGTTTCTTGAGGGGAATACTCAAACCTTGACACACAATGTCTAAAAAAATTGTTTTTGATGATGGCATGAATGTTGTGAAAGAATAATAGTACTGGAGGCTCATTAAATTTAACCTGACCATTGAATGAAGTGAAAAATAACGGGTTGATTAAATGTATATTAGCAGAGTTGGTAAACTTTATTAATTTTGCTTTTTAGACATTGTAAATATAAAAATGAATTCTTTAAATATTTTGTATTAAAGATAAACAAGAAAAAAACTAGCATACCATGTCTGTTTTCTCAGGGTTTGGTCACTCGGAGCTTGGCACTGTTGGATTTGGCTAATGACAGATCTGTTTATATGATCTGCAGTGAGTCATTATGGCTGCTTACTGCTTGGCCGACATGTTCCTCCCTGTGTGGTGTTCCTGGGGACATTCATCAAATGCCTAATGGCCAAAAACAGAAGCCAGGCTACACTCTCAATTGTGACTTGTGGTTTTGGCCAATGTGTTGCTGCCTGCAGAAAGACTCAATAGAATCCGTTAAGTTGTTTTTTGTGTTGTTGGTGCACACCTTTTAATGGATGAAGAAAGTATAACATTTTGAGATTCATGTGAAAGTGAACCTAAAAATGAAAATCAAGTAATTAAAATACATTGGCTAAGTAATGTTTTAGTGAATACCTTTTTATTGTATTCATTTATATTGAAAATGAGTAGCTTAGTTTTGAATATGCATAGAATTTAGGCCTACTGCGATTTTTTTAAATTAATTTATTTTTATTGTGGCATGCAGGATGTTTGTATTGATTGTGAAGGAGCAATGTGTCCTATTAATCATAAGTAATCTTGCCCAACATTGATTGGGAGAAATTATTGTATTCACCGTTTGCGTTTGTCTGTGTCTGTGTGTGTCCCCGCAGAGACATATCATGCTATAACTCAATGAATACTTGAGATGTCACTATGAAATTATGTGGGCACATACATGTAGCTAATGCACATCAGATGCAATGATCCAATCGAGTAAAGGTCAAAGGTCAAGGTAAAAATCACATTATCGGTTATAACTCAAGAACTGAGGGTGACTGTAAAATAAAATTATATAATTAAATGATCAATACTGCAAAAGTTAAAAGGTCAGGGTCACATTTAGAAGAAATGTCCAAATCACATTATTGGCTCTAATTGAAGAATGTGTTGTCATAGAAACGTGAGAGGCGAGATTTGGCATTCTCTGAATACGTGTTGGTAGTTTGCCATCATCTCATTACAAATATATGATGGGCAGCAGTCGTTCTGTTAACAGTCTGACAACTATACATTAACTCAGATCTGAGTGTTTTTTCATTCTCAGAACTGCACACATAGAACAAAATCCTTTTTTTGGTTTGCTTGAACATAGCATTTCACATGACACCCATGTAGTTTGTCATTCAAAGTAAGATATATTTGCATTTATGAGGTGTCCTGAATGTTCATGATTGTGTCAACAAACACTGACATAGACTGTAGCAGGAACAGATGCAGTGTATCCATAAATGACAACAAAACAGTCAAGACTCATGGCAAATATTTTTTTTTGTTTGGTTTTACTACATGACTACATTTATCTATCAGTGTAAATTCCTCTGTGATTAACCCAGCAAACCTTCTTTTATATCTCTCCATATGAGTCTAAATGCTCATATGGAGCTGTCAATTGTTAGAGCTGAATTTAAGCACAACACTATGTTGAGATGGTTTTCTTTACAATATATACAGCATGGCAGTTTGTGACTCTGTTAGGGTTGACAAATTGTAAAAAATCACTACAATGTGACCTAAATACATTTGCTAGCCTAGAAACATTAATGTCATAATCAACCTATTATAAAGTCTTTATATGTATCACAGTGAATATTAATTGAGTTCCCCCAATGTAAAGAATTAATGGATATAATCCAACACTGGGAGGAGTCTATGTCCTAATTTAAATTACTAATAATCTCTTGGCTCTCCTTTATGAAAGTTTCTCATTTCTTCCTTGACATAGAAGTGGAGCATTGCTTTTTTGAGCTGCATCAATGGTAAAGGGAGTTGCAAAAATGCTTGTATCACTATATCTGCACAATGCTTGACACCGAGGCTCAGTATGAGTGGCAGTTCAATTTTAATCACCTCTCATCAGCAGCGATCATCTAGGTAAACAGTGCACAGGGACGGGATAATTAATCATCAGTCCCTCGTCCTCAATTAGCTGACTATTGGAGAAAGGGAAGGGAATATTCCAATTGCCAAGCTGCTATAAAGGCGGCATGTTGATGACACATCATAGTTAAAGACTTCCACCTTCCCGGGATCTAATAGGCAACATCTTGTTAGCAGTCCCACAGTGGATAGTGTAGATGGGCTGAGAGCTGAATTGCAACAAGCAGAAAAGAGAAGGTAGAGAGCCAGAGATGGCAGAAGAGATGGAATGTTTATATCCTATTAATTCATGTTTGTTTTTCTCAAGGCTCATGCAACTGGTCTCTTCACATAGTATGTTTGTGAATGCGCGATCACTTTGCTTTTGCATCAGAGGGTGGAGGGGATCAATATGGTATTTGTGAGCACTGGGAGTGAGTATCTGCACTGCATCAGCATTTCACTGACTGGAGACAGTGAAACCACTCCCTAAAATCAATAAGTCAATAAACTGATCAGTCAGTGGTGCTAAACTCCAGCTATTCAGCTTAGATAACCTTTCAGTCAGTTTAATGGCCTATATGATTGGTACTGCAATGAGAGAGATGGAAAGATTTGTTAAATTAAGGTTTATCTGTACATAAAGTACTGTTCAGTATGTAGCTTGATATAGAGTTCACAGTTTGGTACAGTATAAATTAAAATGTAAAGCATCACATCACTGTCTGGCCTTTTGTTTTAAAAATCCAATATTGCACTATATCCAATCAAATATATAAAATTTAAAAATTAAATTGAAATGATGATCTTGAAACTCATGCTAAGGTCACTATTGTAACATGCAAATATAAAAAATACAACTTCGGACGCTGTATAAACTCTGTCCAGTTTTCTAACTTCATTAACTTACATTTAGTATGCGAGATGATTTCTACATATTGATAAGATATTGGACATTGGATTCATCACATATTTATTCCGAAAATAAAACAAAAGGTGACACTCATACATTTGCATTTTGTGCCCATGTCAATTGACATTATCCTTGAATTAATTTGCTGTTACCAGAGATACAGAGGCAGGAAGCAACAATATTGATCCAATGTCAGAGAGGGGAGACGCTCTGAGAAGGAGAAGGGTGAGAGACAACCAAGAGCGGAAATGTTAATGTGAGAAGAGAAGTGAGAAAGGGAGAGTGCATTTGAAGATAAATATAATAAAGGAAGAGAACACTGCTAAAAAACGGCCTCCTAGGGAGGGTGGTGTACGGCAACTGTCAGATTAGTGCAAGCCCAGCAGAGGTAAGCTGAGATGAAATGGATGAACTTTTCATTGCCTATTCCTTGGTTCCCTTTAGTGGCACTGCGGACACTTTTTCAAAAGGCACTAGTTGTCAGTCTTTGTGAACTTGGGCATCGCCGTTATCCCACTGCCTGTTCTCAGTGCCAGTCCCTTGTGATGCCAGCGGTTTGCTAGCAGCACAACAACAAAGGACGATGGTAAGGGCTATACCAGGTCTTTTCCCTCAGATGGCTTCCTTCTTAACGTCTGAGCTTCCTGTGGGAGTCCTCAGGTGACTCTACAGTAGCAGTTGGTTAGTAGTGTGAAAGATTAGTCGACCGGATCGGATGATCACATCTATATTTCTCCAGTGTAGTACTGCAGTTGTACTCCCTAGGTTGTCTGGTATAGGAAGTAGCTGAGAAAATGCCAGGATACTATTGATGTCTTTGCTTTAATCCACAGGTGTTAAACATACTGCCTGGGGCCAGAATCAGCCCTCCAAAGGGTCCAATCTAGTCCGCAGGATGAATTTTTTAAAAGCCAAAATTGCAATGAAGATTTCTTTAATTCATATTCCACATGCAGACCAATACGATCTAATGTGGATCAGACCAATAAAATTTGAATCATAATTACCTATAAATAACTACAACTTTGAATTGTTCTCTATCGTTTGTGTAAAAAAAAAAAAAATCCCCAATATTGACATTTACAAACTATCCGATCACACAAATGTGAATAACTCGACCAAATATGAACCTGTAATGTTGGAAGAGATGTAAGAGCACTAGAACAGTAGTCTACCTGTTACTGATTGTTTTGTGTATTTGTTGATCCAGTGTGATCTGTAAATTGTAATGTACATGTGTCAATGATTAACTGAGGCATAATACTCCTGAAATTGCACTTATTACCCTTCCCCCTGAAGGGGAGAAGGGTATTGTGTTTGACTCGGTTTGTGTGTGTGTTTGTTTTTTGTCTGTTTTTTAAGCAGCTTTACACAAAAACTACTGGACTAATTTCCATGACCTTTTCATGAAATGTGCAAGGTGGTCCAGAATAGATCCCATTAAATTTGGGTGAATGTAGGTTAAAGGTCAAGGTCACAATCACCAAAAATTTGTTTTCGCAAAGATAAGAGTTAGGGAAAATCAGGTAAAATGTGTACAAGAGGGGTTGGGTTTGTTGTGCCAGGCGCCACTTGTTTCTTTTAATATCATCATGTTCTGATTTTTAAGGAAATTTTGTAGTTTTTACAAGGAAATGTTCCTTTTTTCACGGTCACTGTACTGATCCGGCGCACTTCATATTATATTGGGCTGAATGTGGCACCTTCACTCATATGATTTCGACAGGCTTAATCTATTCTGAACTAGGCAATATAAGGAGTAAGGACAAAGTTAAATACTTGTTCTGCCATGTGTCTGTGATTAAGTGATATAAGGAATTAATAAACTGCTTTCCATGTCTTTCCTTTTACGGTACACTCGCAGCTAATTTCTAAATCCTGTGGTCGAGCCTTATGGGGCAACATTACCACAAGGCAACTGTACAGTAAAGAGAAGTGAAATTACCATGGGCTGCACGGGCTGTCATAATGATGTGTCCCAAAGAGGAGATTGTGCAAGCAAAATTAAATATTCTGTACACAAATTATAGTGTTGTGTGGTACAGTGCAATTGGTCCCTTGGTCTCTTGTGGTGTGTAATTGCTCCTAACCAATTGGAAACAGTTCAGTCAGTTGTGTAAAGAAGCAAGGGGAAAAAGGATGAAAGCATAATGTTGAATCAATTTCATTCATTTATTAATGTGTAGCAAGAGGCCTGCTTGAACGCTGACAAAAGGCATCTTTATTTCAGTTTACCCAGTCAATCTTTCTCTGTCTCAGCTACATCATGACTTTCTGTTTTACTTCAAAAGTGTTAAAGCATTTGTAGTCAGGTCAAGAAGTTGAGAAAAAAGCCACATTTTAGTTCCTTAAATGTTAGACTTTTTTTGTTTCTTTACTCCCCTGTAACCGCTAATGGCTTTGGCTTGTGGACTAAAGAAAACAGACATTTTAAGACACCAGCATGAGTATTTAGAATCACTGGAAGATTTTTTTTTTCATTAAGAAAATCATTGTCTGAGTAATGTCATTGATTAATTCAGAGAGTAGTTGCTTTTCTGACAATGATGTTGTCCTATTGTCATGTGCACAGTACAATTATAGAGGAGTATAATGCTGTCTAAACAATGCATGATATTCATTAGTTCTTTAACAGTTTTGGTTCAGTATAAGACATTAAAGTCAGATTCAGTAATTTTATCCTGAATGCCATCATGTATATCTGTGAATATACAGTAATTATATCCATGCACACCTAGAAAATATGTAGGGTGATGTTCTTTGAATGGTGTAGGGGTACATAAGGGACACATTGGTTTTGTGCTGAGGCTAGCCCAGTTCTTCATGGTTTTCATAATTTTTTTATTTCTAAAAAATGCAGGCAAATGAAACCACAATTGTTTACCCGTAACACGTATGCCTTAATGTGAAAGATAGTTTGGCAAGAATAATAAAAGGTTTGCATCCAATTTATGGCTTGTTTACACAAGATACCTGGAATTAGCGTATGGGCATTCATTATTATAATAGGTTTCTACAAATGGTTAGAATCTTGTACCCAATATACACATAATAATCACATGCCATGTGCATACCATTTATAGTATTTTGCTTCCATGCTCAATTCTTTTTTGGTTATTGTAAAAACTTTAATTTTATTTTAGAAGATGTGGAAAATCTCACCTACTAATGGTATTTATTCCAACAAAATCATCCACATTTATTTCTTCTGCTGTTAACCTTCAAGCATTGTGTTTGTGCTTCCTGTCTGTTTGGAAAGCAGACCGACTGAGCTGCTGTTGTCAGAGGCTTCGCTCTCAAATACTACTCTTAGGTTTCATTCAATCAGTCATTCTCCCGGTGTCTCAGCATGCTGTGTATTGATAGTGGTTTGGAGCCCCCTCTCCCATGGTGAGCTGCTGAAGTTGATGTTGCCTTAGGGCAGAATAAGCAGTCATCCAGCTGTGGATTGATGCGGGAGAACGACACATGTTCAGATGCACACAAACACACACTAAAGCGTTCTGCAGGCTTGCTATTGATCTCATCATCTTATTGCTGATTCCAGTGTTGAGCACTCATGTAAAAATGGCTCTGGAATGCAACAGGGATTCATGTGGTGCGTTCAATAAAAAGTAGACGCTTGGATTAAGAAACCGAACCACTGAGTTCAACTAATGTACGTAATGGTCAATCTATACCTAAAAAGTGAACTCACCACAGGACAGCAGTGGACTGCCTTTAATGTTTAGTTTACTCCCCCGACCAAAGTGTTTTCCAGGTAGTTGCCATCAAGTGCAAGCCTTTGTGATCACATCTACAAAGGGCCCACAGAAAATGTTCTTAGTGTAGGAGTACCTTTAAAGTAAGAAGGACATAGTAAAATTATCTTCTTGAAATGATCATTCATGCCTTCAGCTTGTCTTGTATTGATACTGCAATTCTGTGTTCACTTGTTTCAACAAGACGGCTCTCAACAGACCAGGGGTCAGCAACCCTGGTCCTAGACTGCCACTGTCCTGCATGTTTTAGATGTGTCCCTCTTTCAGCACACCTGGTGCTCGTTCTGAGCCCGCTGCTGAGCTGGATGATCGGCTGATCATTTGAATCAAGTTGTTGGAAGAGGGGTACACCTAAAACATGCAGGACATAGGCTCTGTAGGACCAGAGTTGCTGACCCCTGCTTTAGATGATACATAATTCTGCTGCTAGACTTTTGACAGGCACCCCCCCCCCCCCCCCCCCCATCACCCCCATTCTTCCATTGGCTTCCAGTCAAATTTTGTATTGATTTTTAAAAAGACTTATTTTACAACTCGCGGAGACCTTACGTTTCAGGCTGTAGACCCCAGAGTTTGGGATGACCTGTCAATTTCCCTTCATCTACTCAACTCTCTGGACTCCAGACGTTTTTATTTAAGATAGCTTTTGGTTGATGGATTTATCCCTTTTATTTATTTTATGGAATATTCTTATGATTTACCTATTGTATGTACAGCACTTGCAGTTAGACCATGTCCTATTCTGTGTTGTTTAATCTATAAAAAATTATATGAAGACCGAATTATTTAGCTATTTATGAATGCATGTATTTATTTTATACAAAGCCAATAAAACAGTATTTTTACGTCTTCCACTGCTGGCATTTGGACAAGGAGCAAATGGATTGAAGACAGATGTACTTTCATGCTCAAAGTGTCAGAATCTGAACTCTGTCTAAAAGATGAATTCTAGGTGTCCTTTGTTGTGCCCCACATCTAGTTGTCTGTCTTCACCTGGAATATCCATCATAAACAGCTCCAGGTTCTTCCTCCCGTCTGATCGTCACAATGTCCCTCCCTTCCTCTATTTCCTTGTGTCCATCTGCCTCACGTCTTTCTCCACCACTGTCTCTACAAAGTTCTTCTGAAGGTTCATCATACTTTGAATTGTCGGTCTGTGTGTACTATGACCATTGTAAGGCTTCTGAAACTGTGCATGTTTTCTACAGAGCCGGCAGAATGGTGTGGTCCATATACATATTGCTACGGGATACAGGTTATTCATGTTCAAACCTACTGGTTTTTTTTGTTTTTTTTAGACTAAGGAAAATAATTTGCATGATCTACAACAGTCCCAACTACAGAAAAATGGTGAAAACACAGATTAACAAAAATTCTCATCAGTGGTAGGGATGTGTTAAGATAAAATTAAATGTGAAGATATTGATGACTCTATAGCTCTTGTAATTTCGGTTGCTATGTTTACATGATGTTTTTTTTAAAATTCCGAATTATTTATTTGGAATAAAAGAATTCGGAATTAAAGCTTTTTTTTCATGTTTACATGGATATGTTAATTCAGAATAAAGGCTTACATGGGAAATTGGTGCATTCCACTGTTGTTAATTGGGCTTTAAGGGTTGTAGGTATAGAGGGTTCTGATTGGACAGAACGGCTGCTTAATGTCTGGACGTCTACTGGAAGAAAATGATCACGTCTACTTACTGTTTTGCATTAAATTGCATTTCAATTAGCAATATGGAAGGCCAGATAATACATGTGATTTTTGCATTCATTTTTATGATAATTACGAAGCAATAGCTCAACCGAATCAACCATAGGCATCGACATATTAATGCCGGGTTGGCAGTTTAGAATAGTATGTGTGTCATCAACGTGGAATACGTGCGTCATCGCAGTGAGACCAGGAGCATACGCAGGATGACATGAATCATGTTAAAGCAGAATTAACTGTTTATATGGCATATATGGCAATCTCATTCAGAATTAAGATGGGAATAAACCAGAGACTTTAATCAGAATTACGTTTAATTCAGAATTATCATTAGTAAGTAGGTGTTTACATGGTCATCTTAAAGTGGAATTAACTTTTACTCAGAATTAAACAGGAATAGAAACATGTAAACAGGGCTCGTAAGTCAGTACTTGATAGAAAGATTGTTTGAGATACTGATAGGGAAGCATGCTGCAATGTGAACATCATAAACACCAAATGGTTCATTTCCAGGATAATGGGCAAAAGAAATCCTATAACCCAGTTAGATGAGGGTTTTTATGGTCTCTGCTCTACCGTCTAATCATACATGTTGACATCACTCTGAACTCTTCAACTTGGCCTATTTTCTATCCACATCAGTTTCTTTTACGCATGGATGCCCAAATACGGTGATCTGATTTATTTTAAGATCAGGATTTGTTAAATCATGGAAATGATGATAGAATCTAAACTGTGATTCTTCAGATTATGGTTGATGAGAATAGAATTATTAATGTTGATATGTGATTCACAAATGAGTTATTGTTCTAACCATTGTTTTTTTTTTTTTTTTAAGTTTGTCTGACAAATAATGCAAACAGTAATAAGAGCGATCAATACAGAACTGTGCATTGTAGAAAAGGGAAAAAAGGAAGGAAAAAAAAGGAAGAGTCTCTAAACAAAATTAAAAAATAATCAAAGTAATCCCCTCAAAGTAATCCCATTTATCCCCATGCTCACCTGTCAGGATGCAAAACTGTGCAAGTTGATAAAAGGTGCACGAGACAGAATACATTATGGATTCTGGAATGTGTCTAAAAAACAAATGTCTCTTTAAATGTTAAACTAAGGCTACACAAGTTGGTGAGTACTATTAAAGATGCAAAAACTTCCAAATAATGAAAAAGCAGTGACTTCCATCTCGCTTGCTTTCCACAGTAATGTCTCTATATGTGTTCATGCACTTGAAATTTGTTATTGGATAAATGTATAGTGACCAGGAAGATTAGCTGGTGCCCTTGGTGGTGGCTAATGGGGATCCTTTTAAACATTAAACACTAGGAAACATTGTGATTAAGTATAACCTACAGCAGACCCTATACATGGAACTATATAAACAATATATAATCAGATATTTTGGAATTATGTTTATCTCTTATCTGACTTGCGTGAACAGTTCTGTGCACCAAAGCTTTGCATGAAACATAGAAGCAAACAAAGTATGAATTGTATGGGACTAATAATGAAATGCTACCGTTTCCACATCTTGACATCAAGAGGAAATTCCGAAGTGTTTACTTTATAACTGTTGCCATTTCTTAATTCATTTAGTGGTAAATGAGCAGAGCTACACTCGAGTGCACATTCTCAAACCCTTTTGCTAAAGTTTGGAGTCCATGTTATTATAGTTAACTAGAAATTTATCTGTCACACTGCACACAGCTTTGTAATTTGTATCGTGCCCCCAGAAAATACTTTAGGCTTCAATTCCCGTTCCAAGGAACGTCATCCACAATCCTTTACAGGGTTTATGAAATGAAACAGAAAGTGGAAAGAACATTATTTGGCCACATCACCTCAGTTAAGGAGTGTTATGTGGTGCAGTGTAGAGGTGGGGTGAAGTCTGGGTTGAGAACAGCTGATGGGTGATATTTGGATTGTGAAGTAGAAAGACTGACTTAGAGGGACAAATTAATTAAAGAATGACAATGGCTCCAGTACGCACGGACACACACACACACACACACACACACACACACTAGATATCCACTCCCACCCTTGAGAATTCAGATTGATGATCAGTGATGCAGATTTATTTTGGGATTTACTTCTTTGATTTAGTGTATACATTCAAGAGCCAGCTCCTTTTTAAATTCACTACAAGTACATTTGAGACAGCTGCAATGTGCTGTGTCGATCATTTATCTGTCTTTTTTTTTTTCCTGTTCCAAACTATATATTATTACGTTGGCCTTTTAAAAACCCATACTATTGCAGTGCTTGCTGCCCTTGCTTTGTCCTACTTTGTTAAATTTAGCCTAGGTAATACCGTAGCAAGTAACCTTTATAACAAATGGCTGAATTTGTCAGGTGTGGGATTCTCGTCTTGTCATCTGAACCCGCTTTATCCTCACTCGGGTCGTGGGGGTCTGTGGGGGCCTAATCCAGGGGGGCGAAGGCGGGGTGCACCCTCTATGAGTCTATTGCAGGGCTGAACAATAATACAGTAGACTAACAATCGCTCTCACATTCACACCTATGGGCATCAGTCCATGTCTTTGGATGGTGGGAGGAAACCGGACTACCCGGAGAAAACCCACACAGACACAGGGAGAGCATGCAAACCCCACACAGAAAGGTCTGGTTTGAGAATCGAACCAGGGTCCTTCTTACAGTGAGGCACGAGTGCTAACCACTGCACCACTGTGTTGCAGGTATCTTTAATCTTGGTTTACAATGCTATATCACAGTATAAAGGTAAATAATTCTAGGAATGTTAGCTTATAGCCATTCTCAACAGGATCTGGCTTCATTCATATGTAGCTCCTCACAGCACTTCATTATTTCATGCACCAGGGCTTTTTCTGCATGTGTATGAAATATGAAGAATACACATCTACATGTAAATAAAGACCTATATTTGCTGGCAGTGGCCTTAATATGAATAAAAGTGATGCAAATGACTTGGTGTTGGCTGTATTTACATACTAGCAAGCACTCTATCCCAGTGGGAGTACTCCACACTGCTGCAGTGCTGTGTCGGCAACAGGCCTTTGACATATTTCGGTTAGCGTTGTCCCATAAAAACATATAGACACAGATAAAATTTGAATATTATTGCATCATTTTGCCCTGTTTTTCAGGAAGCTCGGGGTGACGGAAACAGATTTTCCATTACAGTTGTCTCATGGTTATACAATGGGCAGAAAGGCAAAATATAGCCCACTAAAACTGTGTGTTTCCTCTGTTAGATGTTGAGCAGATGAGTATGCACATACACATGCATCAACCTGCACTATAAAGCCACCTTTAATGACCATGCTGTAATGGATCCTCCTCAAGTTTCCACACATCTACATAAGCTGCAACAGGGAACAGGAAAATAGGGGCAAGAGTCAGAAAGGGAGAGTGAAAGCTGCAGACAGGAGATAGAGATAAGAACTTGTAAGTACTCCTCTTTCTATTATCTGCTAAAGCCGGCATTGTTCTCACTATTGCTTTTGCTGGATTGGGGCATAGTGGTGTTACGTTGCACCCTGCAGTGTGTCTGTATGCTGTGTGTGTTGTGAGGTTTAAGAGTGTCACTTAAATGATGCACTCCCCACACCAGGCAGGTGATGAAAATAGCATTGTGCTTCCTCTAGGCTGAGAGATGTTTCATGAACTTTGAATACTGTGTCTAGTGTTTATTTTAGGAGAAAATTTGCAGTAATCAGCTTAATTTTGTGTTCCCCCTACTGACATAACCAAACCTAGTTCAAACATTTACTAAGGGTAAAATGAATTACTTGTCTTGTTCTCTCTTCTGCTCTACTCGATGCTGTATATATTGTAGGTTCTTGTCTTTCATCCAGAGACTCCTTGTAGGGATCAACTCATGGCATTATTTATGCAAGCAGGGTAATTGGAACTCTGGATTCATCCCTGATGTCTTGCACTTGGGGATCTCTGGCCAGAGACTCAGTTTACCAGGCTGACATCATCTTTAGTACCCCCATATTCCATACTTCATTGACCCCAGACCCTTTTCATTTCGCAAAGAAAGATTTACATTAATGTTTGAGATGTTTAATGGTCCAAATGCCGACCAAAATTATGGTTAAACATTAAAATGAAGCATATAATGGGAGTCTATAACGTGCAAAGTTAAATATATAATGCATTACTCTTGCACGATTTGTGTAGTCTAACATACAGTAACTGTGTAGGCAGTGATGGGATGCTGGCTTAAGATGTTTTTCCCTTTTGAGACTTCTTAAAACGGCATCTCTAACATGCGCCAGGTGTATGACTTATCACTTATGCAGTTTGCCTGTGAGTCAGGGCCAGAGATGACAAGCTTTCTTGTTCCTCTAAAACTGGGCACGGATGGGAAAAAAGCTAAATACAGCTCAGATCTCAAAGACTACATGCTCACAGACCACATAAACAATAGCTTTGTGGAAGGTAAAAAAAAAACAAACCTGAATTATTCATGAATTTCCCTGGGAATGTTTAATCAAGTTTTACTTTTCACACTTTCGCATCAAGTGGGGGGTGACAAAAGATTAAGACCCACAAAACACAATTGAGACAATGATGCTTTAAAAACAAGCCCTGACAAGAATGGCAGAAGTGTGTAGAAATGTGACCTGGCTTTGTCTTTGGTTGATTAATTGTAAAGATATCCTGATGTGGCTTTTGTTGTTGGCTTCCCCTGCATGCTTTCAAAATAGGATGTTGTATTGTTCTGAACTGAATGAACTTATAGGCTATCTACAACAGTTTGTAATGCATACAGCTGCATTATTTTAATACAGATGTGTACAGTCCATTACCTGTCTATCACTACTTACTGACCTTGTGAGTCTATGAATCAAGAAAAATGTTGTATATTTGGCGAAGTGGTGCTATGACTGGGCCGCCGATTACTCAGACGAAACAAATGGTTTTGAATGCATGCTTGCCTTACAACAGTATGTGCTACTGTATGCCTAATACACAATTCATTGTGTGTGGTATATGGAGTTACAGCTACCCCAGCCCTTTTCAGTCAGTAGCTGAGCCAAGCTAGGTGGTGTTTATAGACTCCACTGGATCCAAACATTCAGGACTGGACAATGGGGTCACTGACAGTGTTAAAACACGGGCAGTGATGTCAGCACTATTACTCTTTGAAAGCCAGACGATGCTCAATAAATGATCATTTCTGGAGAGTGGCAATGCACACACACACACACACACACACACACACACAACCAAGACTTTAAATCTGTTCTTGCTCTAAGCACAACAGTATCATAAATCAATAGCCTAAAGCTGCCTGTTAAAGACCTTGGTGGGGATCCAACTTGGCTCTGTCAAAGCTTGCTTTTCAACTTTGGAAATCCAAGACATAATTTTACTAATGGCCTGTGTTTTTGTGAAGTGTCTTTCATCAAATCAGCATATACTGTATGTCCCGAAGGGAATTTGGTGGAAAGCGGGTATTTGTAATATCTATGAAAATTGGATTCTACAACTGTCCAATGGTCAGAGTGCACTCAGACATCCTCAGTACAACCCAGTGGTACTTGTCCAAAGGAGTGGGGCAGTTGAAGGCATAGGAGGGAGAAGATGGAGGAGAAGGAGATGGTTAGGGCCCCTCAATAATTCATTCCCATTAGCCAATTTAAAAATTCTTCATTCCACTTGAAATAATACATGAAACGTCTGCCACAGACACACCCGTGTCAATTTTTAATGGTCGCCTTTTTTTCAGTGACTGAACTAAATCAATCATTGCCCCAAAGTCAAAAATTAGAATACTTCTTTTTTATTGCTGTCCCCTGTTTCATCTACTTGAAATTATTCACAGATTCCAAGTGTGGCGAGGATGGTTTTCAAGGTCTACTTTGAAGGGGTGTGTAGGGACAAGTTCTTCACAGTGGCATGGAATTCCTAGTGAAGAGGATGACATTTCCTTTTCTTTTTTTTTTTATTTCTCCTGTTGAAATATGCATCATGTTGCCAGAGATCCCTGAGTGCATTTTTCTGTCCAAGACTTAAAAGTGCCATGCACTTCTCTTTGCTAGATCAAATTTTCCCCTCCAGTAGTGTATTAAAACATGCACAGCAGCATTAGTTTCACTCAAACATCTAAGCAGTTTGGCTGCAGACATGACTCTAAGTAGGTTTGATGTGATTATATTGCTCAAAATTCTATTTCCTGCAGAGATTGTGATACAGTACAGGTTATTTATATTGCCTTTTATTCTAATTTTGTCTTCACATATTTTGTGCACTGTTTTGCTTTGCTTTATGGCTATGCATGTGTCTATAGCCGTAATAAATGGTTGTGGTACTGTCAGTTGGTCCCCATTGCTGGTTAGCCCAACAGTTCTCCGGCCTTGAATATTTTACAGATTCGGGGACTGCCAGTGGGCCACTTCACACCAGCCCTGACAGGTGTTGTCTGTGTCACCTCACCTCTCTGCAGACGACTGCACAAAGAACACAAGTTCACACAAATTGCATGCAGGCTCAAACACACACAGCATATAGTTATGTACTTCTGTTATGGCAGTGATTGTTTTGTTTTTGTTTTTACTCCTATAATGGGCTTTCGCTACCAAAACTTAGGCACTGGTATACATTCCACATACCAGGGTGAGCAACTATTTATTTTCCATACTAAAAATGACACAAAGAAGATGACTCAACGGGAAAATCAATGCTGACTCATAATAGTCTTTTTCTTATCAGCTGACATCTATTTTTAGTGTAAGTGGTTCATAATAAAAGTGCGAGTCTGTTTGGCCAGCAATGCACTTTTATCAAATGCATCTCTAAATGCATTTTTCTACAACATATAAATGCATTTTCAAATCTGAGATACAAAGTACATCAGCAGGGTCATCTCTTGTATACCTGAGCCCATTGTAATGCTGTCAGATAATGTAACACAAACCTATGTGAAGTTTTTCACCGACTGATATCACTTCAAGCTCCAACCTAGTGAGGTTTAAAGAACAAACCTGTGTGGATACTCCTCTTCCATATCTGTCTTGGCATGCTTTACTTGGAGTCTTCATTTCTGCTTCCGTGGCCTAATTTTTATAACCCTATCTGCTCTGCTGGTGATATGAGAAATGGAAAAGTGGGAATTGACCATTACAAAGCGCTGCAATAATTAAAAGAACCTCCTTTGGGTGGTGTGAAATGAAAACTTTGTAACAGCAAATGGGTGTCACTTTCAGGCACCAAGAGTTGAGGGCAAACTAGCTGTGAACGAGCCGTGTCTTACATATTTTGGGGTCTCCAGCCACTGCTACTTAAGCCTTCACACCTCAGGCCAACCTGATTAGGCCACCTCTGCCTTGTTTTCATCCACTTCCTCTTTATTAGCTAATAGGCTTAGCTCTCTCATGGGGCTACAGACACATCGGATCAGCACACCAACCTGTGCTCTGTCTATCTCTGCCTCATTTCCTATCCTCGTTCCCTCTCTCTTTCCGTCTCTGCCTCATTAACTGTTTCATATGTAATCTCGCTTCCTTTTTTTGGCATAACTGCTTAACTGAAAATGGCAGGGATCCATGCAGGAACTCACAGGAAGGAAATCTTTAGAAGTGCTTTGTTGTAAACCGTCTACAAACACAAGTATGCAGTATCTGCACGCACATGCACAGACGGATTATATTCACTCAACTTAAAGTGTATGAATTATTCACATTGTCTTCCTCCATTTAGGGACCCATCTTCTTCATCCTCTGTATTTGCCTATTTTCCTTTGGGTCAGTAAATACACACAAACACATGTGCACACTCAGAATGAAGGGCAAGTTTTATGACTGCTTTGCTGATTGTGGGTGTGGAGTCATAAAAACAGACAGCATCGTCTCTAACTTATCACTGGCAATATAAACATAATAACTCCACTGGGATAGTGCATTACACTGTAATTGACCCTTCCTCATCTTGAAAATTGAGCCCATCATTTCCAGCTCATGTGTAGCAAAGTCTTTAGTGTGAATGACGAATGAAATTAATACGAGTCCTAGCTTGGGTCTCCATCCAGTTAATTGTAATTTAAAGATGGGGCAAAATATGATTGATTATTACAATTTTTTTTTCTGTTTTCAGTTGCATAATAGAAGTTAAATTTAGTTAATGGTATCTTCTATCGGTAATTTTGTCAACTTAGAATTATTGGTTTTTGTTATTGTTATTTGTTGAGAGGAAAAATATATCCCCACTTTTCTATTGCTCAATGACTTGTATAAAGTTTAGTACTAGTTTTGTTAAGATGGCTTGCTGGTCTCTTTGCACCTCAGCAGGACGTAAAGAAGAAAGGGAAAGCGAGAGAAAGAAGTTTCTATCCAAAGCAAAATAAAGTATACTTGACTAAGCACACACTCATACTGACTTACTAATTTTCACTTATTTGCCACACTGAGTCCACCCCACATTGGGTAAGACAAAGTGTAATATGTTAAGTGGTAGAAAACATGCTGGCGTAAAGTTTTGTCAGTGATAGCATATTATTAATCTATTTTGAGTCTGACTTTCAATGGAACCATGCAGATTTTAATTACTTCCCATTCCCTGTGTTCTTTGCCCTTAGAGATGCAGGTCCCTTTGTGCCAGAGGCAAAAAAAGAGAAAAAAATACGTAGCATGATATCACTAACTGTACATTAAGGTCATATTTGCAGTGGCATGTAGCCCAGTGGCCATCAATAAACTATGGCATATTCAAGCTTTTTTGGGGGATATAATGTACGGTATAATGGTGTGCTTCTCACATTCAGGCACCCCCAAGGTCCTTGAGGGGACCACTGGAGACTTATTAGCATAATGAGGACATGTATATTAATGATTTTCTGATAATGGACTTCACTGTCACGTGGACTAGCCCACCAGCTCCAGCTAACTATGTATTTTGCAATAATGATATTTTTCCTCTATGCAATTACGTTTAACAAATATTTACATATCCCTGTAATACAGCATAGTAGACAAAAACATCACACTCTTAACAGGCTTTGAGTGTTTTGCTCCTGTAGTGGCTTTATTGTTGGATATTGGCAAAGTTTGTTGCACATTTGCACTGAAAGGTTTATGACACTGCAAAACAGTGGTTTGACATGTATTGACAGTTTTTTGTCATCCACAATACATAATGATGAACATTTTTTCAAATTGGGGCAGAATGTATATTGATTAATGCAACAGTCCAAAACTGAAATTATGTTCTGCTGCATATCATCATTTCCCATTTATTATTCAGATGACATTTTCTCCCACTCCTAATAAAGTGTGACTTCTGTGATGAATATTGTTTGATGGAAACAGTCCTCATATGGTTCCTGGTGAGGTGGATGAGATTCTGTTAGCTTGTGTAACCAATGGCGTGCCATGCACAGTTATGGTTGCAAAGGCAGATTCCCGTTGATTCATAAATGAGATTAGCCAAGGATTCTGGTGCTCATGAAGAGCGTGACATGGCCTGCTGTGCATGTGCAAATCTGATACTACACAGCAGAGGGCTAGAAGATAGACAAAACAGTTTCATACCCAGGGCTGTTAAATGCATTAAATTAGACGTTTTTGTAGATATTTGGGGTGTCTACATCTGACTGATGGCTCAAATCGGCAACATATGTCCACAAAGTTTCCCATCACCTTTTCTGGCCTCATGTTTGGCAACATTTGAGTTTCAGCAGCTCCAGAAGATCTTTTCTAAGCCTGATCCTTTTGCGTGCTTTGGGCCGTGCAGCTGGGACTTGGGCTATGGGAGAGACCCCCTCAGCTAAAAGGGCTAACATGCAAACACAGAACACATGAATCCAAGTGATATGAGCCAATAGTGCGATACTCGTACAAGATACTATCAGGGAGAAATGCTGATGCCTTTGCAAAATACTCCCACACCCAATCCTCAGCCAAGTGCTGTGTTTCTACACTTCCTCCCCAAGGAGTTAAGTGTGTACGGATTCCTACACACTTGCACCTGCATGTGTGCCAGTGTTTGGATCAAAGGCGTACTGCTGATAATATGTGGACATTTGAGTTTGGATTACAGCCATTTGCATGTTGTGTTTTCTTATTGTATCCTTGTGGTAGATTGTTGGTAATATTACCACACATTAAAGGCTGCAGCTTGCTGGACACAAAAACTAAGCTTTGTATTGTCAAGGTGTAGGCTAAAAAGTGTAATCAAATGTGTCATAGTGGTATTCAGCGCTATATTTATTAGGGCTTTTTTTTTTTTTTGCAATTCGCTTTCTTAATTAAGAGATAATTCACAGTGAAGTCAATGTATTGCCAAGTAGCATAGTGAAAGGCAGGAAGGAATACAGATCAAGAGATTTCAGAGTTCAGCCGTAGAGCAAAAGATGGATGTACACAGACGAGGAGTAAAAGAGCTCACTGGGAGAAAGTGTCAAGAGAGCTCTGGTCTTCTCTCCCTCGAAGAGACGTTGATCATAGAGTGCGTGGCTGTTGTGGGATCAAAGGCTTTGTCAGTCAAAGCCCCTTGACTCTGTCTCCACAGAGCCGATACAGGTATTGTGAGAAGTATGGACTTAGAATAATTCATGACCAGGGAGGATAACCCTCAAATACCCACTCCACTCAGAATGAGATGGTGCATTAGAGGTCACAGGTCTCCAAGCATGCATTGAAGAACAACTCAGGAGTTCTGCTGCACTTATATTGTCTGTACACATGTACAGCACAGTAGATTGTTTGGCACAAACATAGCCCTGCTGTGATGTGTTTGTGTGTGGCATACAGAACATGTTTTTCCTGTGTATGCGTGGGCACGTGGTTGGATGTTTGGCATGAACTATGTTGTTCTGTCCTTTGTGCATGTGTGTGTTTTCGCTTTTCAACCCAAGGCTGAACTAAACTAATTCAGTCAACCAGATAGTTCAGTCACATTCTTGTCATAGTCACTTGCTTAAAATGCAACATATGGTTTTTTGCTTGCTGGAGGCTCATTTTCCATACCTGAACCTGATCCCTGGTACACCTGAGCATATTCACAAGAGACAAATGGAATCGTTGTAGTTTCAACAAGAAACTTATGATTCTTTGTCTGTTAAGATTAGGGTCTTTTTTGTTGACACATTATAATGATACACTGATATGAGTATTTATGTTTTTGATGTGTATCTGTGTTTATTACAACATGTCATGTTTACATCTTTTATTTTAAAAGCGAAACATCAGTTTAGAAATCTAAGGGTAACAATGGACTTTTAACAGCCACATTAAATCAATAAATGGACTGTACTTGTATAGCACATTTCATACACCAGTGGGTGGCCAAAGCTTTTAACTATTCTTCACATTCACCCACACAGTCAGACACTGGTAGACGGCCACTGCAGATACACAGGCGCTGTCTGACCCTACTGGGAGCGACTTAGTTTTCAGTGTCTTGCCCAAGGACACTTCAACACGTGGACAGCCAGTGACAGCCGGGACATGAACGCCGACCCTTTGATCATTCGACGACACGCTCTACTAACTGAGCCACAGCCCCCACATACCATCATCAGCCTTTTACCATCTCAGAAACATTGGTAGAATCAAAGCTTGACTGTCTAAACCAGATTTAGACACAAGTATCCATGCATTTATCTAACAGGTACACGGTAATAGCCGTCTGACTGGATTCTCTACACCAGCTGTTAGACATCTGCAGTACATTCAGAAAGCTGCTGCTTGAGTCCTGACTAGAACCAGGACGTGCTGCCATACGTATTAGTCCTCTGCTTAGGTCTCTGCAGTGACATCCAAAAAATAGTCTTTAAAACAGTTCTGCTTGTCTATAAGTCTGTCCATGGTCTAGCACCAAAGTACATCGATGACATGTTGGTCCCATATGAACCATCTCGGACCCTGAGAACTTCAGGGACAGGCCTTTTGCTGCTGGCCAAAGTGAGGACTGATGAAGCTGTGTTTCAGTTCCATACAGCCAAACTCTGTGACAGTCTCCCTGATGATGTCAGACAGGCCTCTACTCTGACAGTGTTTAAGTTCAAGCTCTGTTCAACTGTGTATAGAAAGGGTTCTTTGCGGTCTGATCTTTTACTTCATATGAACTGATTATTATTTATGTTCTATTGATTCTGATTTAATTGTGTGGTTTTAACATGTCTCTCTTCTGTTTTTGTAAAGCACTGTGAATTGCCCTGTCTATAACTTGCGGTATAGAAATACATTTCTCTTGCCTTTTGATGAATATTCTGCTATTTAATTAATCCTGTGGAAATATAATTTTTTTTTCCTATGGATATGACAGATGATGAACCAACCAATAATTAAACTTGGACCCATTGACAAAAGGCCCATTTATATACATATGTCTGAATCTCTGCACTGAGGGCACCATTAAATTGTGTCTGTACTTGTCAAAGTCTGACACAGACCAACAGGCAGGACAATAACACAGTACATGACCCCAAAGCATCATGCAGAAGTTAGCATTGTTCTATACTAAACCAGTACTTTTGCACAAACGTTTAATAATGTTTAATATTTAGTCAGAAAACATATGTGAATGTGAAGTACTGGGTAAAGACATACAACGCTTATGTACATGTATTTATTTTCAATTCTGTCCCATTTTATTACTCAGCCATAACGAGTGAAAAATTCGGCATTAAACTGCTCCTGAAATAAACCATAAAGAAACAAAATTATAATGGGAACATATCAGCAGTTGAGAGGTTTCATGTGATATTACCCAGTAAAGTCAACAGTTGACAGTGTTCGGAGGTCAAGGGTTGACCACTGTTTAATCGTGGTGTGGTTGTGCTCATCTATTTAATCTCAGTGTTTCCTCAAGAATTTTTTTTCTGCAGTGGGGGCAGGCGCCCCGGGGAGTCGTTGCGGGACGCCGCTACTAAATGAATGTAGCGGAAACACTGAATCTATTTCACTGAATTTCACTTGATGAAAAATGCATTTTGAAGTTGCACATGTAGGTTTTAAAGCAATAGGATTTGATCGTGGTTTTGATTTTATTTCTCTGTAAATGTTCTGCACTTAAATAGCGCTTTTCCACCTTCATGGTGCTCAAAGCGCTTTACATTCACCCATTCATGCACACACTCATACACCAGTAGGTGTGTAAGGTTCTGTCAGTCCTACTGGGAGCCTAAGTCAGGGTTCAGTGTCTTGCCCAAGGACACTTTGACATGTGGACAGCCGGAGCAGGGACGCACCAACCTTTTGGCCATTGGGCGACCCACTCTACCAACTGAGCCACAGCCGCCCTATAGACTTCTTCAAAAGTTCAAAATGCGTTTTTTTTTTTTCTCCAGACAGATATGTTTGGAGTTTCGAATCATTTAAATTCCTGAGACCAAAAAATACATTCATTTAAAGTAGGAGATTTTTCCATAACATTGAAACAAAAAAAAACTCTATTTTATTCATATTTTTTTCCCCATATGTCTAGTTCAAAGCTAGGTAAAACTATTTGAAAGGCAACATGAACACATCCCTTAAATGCAGTTTTTGATGACTGCATGAAATAAAAAGTTAATTCTTTATATCTGCAAGTTCCGAAATGTTGTTTCCGACTCATTACAGCTACCTAGAAAGCATGCTAGTCATGTTTTGGAAGGTATCTTGTGTCGCCTCCTTTCTCTTTTTGCCTTTGTTTTGGCATTGAGCTTGTGACAATATTTCTACACCCACTGCTGCCAATGATTAGTGGATAATTCTCTTTGTTTGTTTTTTGTGATGCAGGAACATATTTATATTCCTCATCACGGCTTCCAAGTGACCTCTGTCTCTGCCAAATTGCTTTGGATAGCATCAGTACCTTGGCATGACATGACTGTGCAAAAAAGTATTTTCTTCATAAGACTTGTAAAGTTTTTGCTTAACACTCGTACCAACAAAGTTGTGAATAGGAAGGGGGATAAAGGGTAAATATGGACATCAGTCATGTGGACGTTTCCTGTTCTTGCTTCAAATGATAGAGCAGCTGTTTCATCATCCCTTCTAACCACGTCTTACATTGTTCATTACTACACCTGCCTACCTCCTTATCCCCAAAGGTGGAAGTTAATGCATGCGACTCAGTTATCCTCCTGTATGAAAATGTCAAAATCCAGTTGTTGTTTCTTTTGTGTGTAAATGACAGATGGTGGACAAGGAGATGTGACTTGAGATACTTCTTTTAAGTAGTGATTATTTAAGTAGTAATCATGATGAACATCCACATTTAATTATACTTTGTCTCTGTTTTTTTCTTCCTTTTTTTTTTTTTTTTTTTTACTATTTTTAGTTTTGCTCTGGTTTATGAATGGTTTTGTGATGATCATTTTACCTGTGTTTACCACAATAAATACATTCCTGGAAGGACTGCAACCATAAATACTCACTGGTAAATGTGTACTTTGATTCATACATTCATTACAGATCTAGTACTGACCTTTCAAAATAGTTACATTTTGTACTAAAACTGCAAACAACTTAATGTGAGAATGACGTGTGTTGATGGTGATGATGTACAAAGGAGTTATATTTGGGTGGATATTGTTCTGTAAAAAGAAAGTAATAATGACCATGCAAACTCTTAGTGTCCCTCTTGGTTTTTGTCAGCTTCAGTTGAAGGATTACAGGATTATGCAGTGATTTGTATCGCAGCACTGGGACACCTACTGCCTTTCTGTATGTACTTTGATCTTAGTTTTGACAGGAGTCCCATGTCAACCCATTAGAATATCTCTCTCTGCTGTTGTTTTAAGAAATATATGAGGGGGCAGGGGGAAGACTGTGAAAGTGGGTCAGTGTGAATATGCAAGGTAGTGGGTTGGAGGAGGGAGATGAAGCTAGTTGGAAGAAGGGGGCATTAAACTCGGAGGCAATAATTAAGTGGAATATGGAGTGTGCCCTCTGGGGTACATTCAAATCAGCATTTTTCATTGTGATGGAATGTGAGACGGCATCGAGTCCCATTATTAATGAGTTTATTTATGTGTGGGTAGAAGGCATTCACCCTCACTCTGCGACACGCTTGGCCGGACTTCCTCTCTTTCATACTTGCAAATTGCTGGCAGGGGGCAAACAAAGGTGACCCAGGGTCACATCTCTTCATTGTACTACAAGCTGTGGAGACCAACCATGTAATGATGAGCTTATTTACAGAATGTCCCCTCAATATGTGCAATCATATGGATTTGTAAGGGTTCATTAAACAGTATCTTTTATTTATTTATTATATTCCATTTTGGGAGATTTAGGCTACAGATGGCAAGTTGTTCTATGTCGGCTTATGTACATTATTGTTGAAAACATTATACTGACTCCAGACTGTAACCAGCTTGTCCTTAAATATATTTAAGGTTGAATATTGATGTCACTTGATGAGAGTAAAGCAGTGCAATATGGAAAATAGGATAAAGCACTATTTTTGTTAAACAGCAATAACAATGAAAAACTGATATATAACTTGTATAACATGGAACGTAATCTTCTGCCTGTTATAATATGTAGAAGCGGAAGCTCTTTACATTCTTCACACGTGTTTTTCGTTCAGTTGACAGGGACAGACTGCTGCTTAAACAAGTGAAAAGGGGGTGGCGGCTGACCTGCCTTGGTGGAGTCTGCTCTCTCTTAAGTGCCGTTTTTTTAGTTTCTTACAAAACATTGACCATTTAAAAATCTGTATTTTCAGAGGCAAGTGCAAAAGACAAAACTGTTAGCTTAAAAATGTGACCTGTTCTTGATGTTTGTGGGCCAGTGCTATAGTTACAGTAGGTCTGAAATCTTCAACTATTTTTCTAGTATAAGGGTGACATTTATCTGGGTTGTTTGACCAGTTCTTGGTGCCACTACTGTGTGTGCAAGACACTGAATTGGTGCATTTGTTTGTTTTCGTGGATGGAGCATGTGTGCATGTAACGTTTTATGTTGGCTCTTGCAGATACAATAAGTTGTCTTGATTATTGTTCAAACTTGATGTTTTCCATGTGCACCTTCATCTTAGAGATTGCTGTTCTTTCACGTAGTGTTTTTGTGTGTGTGTGTGTGGGTGGGGAGGCATTCAAAGTGATAATATGCAGATAATACAAGCATGGAGATACGATTGCTGGCACTGTGCATTGGAAATTCATTATTTACCCTTATTTCCTGCCATAGTTGCCATTCACTGACCTCTTGAGATGTGTTTCAATGGTGCCTTCTGTCACTTTTCCGATGAAATGTGTATATATCGCAACTCCATTTTATTATTTCTTCATCAATGTTAGGAGAGCTCCTTAGAATACTACATGCTTTTTAAAATTCTGTGATCTCAGGGATTTTTTTGAGGGGGGGTAATATCAAACAAGAGTTGCAATTGTATTTATTTTTTCCTCACCTTTCGTCAACTTCACATGCCCGGGGGGTAGACGCGGGTTATCAAATGCTAGACCAGTACTGATCCCGTGTGATAGCTTTCCTCACCCCTTTTCCTTCTTTTTGCCACCTTTTGTCTTGAGTGTCACAGATGTATTTTCTCCTGTCATTCACCTCACATAGTGGTCATAAATGAAACATAGTGGGTGTGAGTAACGGGATCTTGAGAGGGAATAGATGGTGTTGTGGTTGGCCTCAGTGGTTTTCTCTCAGTGTGATGAACACGTGCACCTCCCACCACATACACACACACACACACACACACACACTAGCATATACACACCAACATCAGTCCTCATGTATGATGATGTGTGAAATGGTTTACCACATTTGAGCGTGAGGTGGCTGATAATACTTAGAAAATGGGCCTTTGTCTAGTCTGTGGCTCACCCCCTGCCCCTTGATGATAATAATCATGGGCCATATCTTTATTGACACAACCATCAAACATATGCAAACAAATAGTAGATTTTTTTTTATCTACCATATTCACCTTTACACAAAAGTGTCTTTTATTGTAAACCGCTTCTTATCTGAACAATGATGAAATATTGAAATTACTGTTAACAGATGTTCTGTATTAAATGCTTTCAGTGAAATGTAATTGACAATAGCTGTTCAAAGGCAGCTTAGGAAAAAAAAATACCATGACAAAACAGAATAAAGATAATGGACATAGAAAACAGGTAGAAAATTAATACTTTAATCCATGACTTGCTTGGGCACTTGGGTGTTAGATCATGTTTTACTGGCTTGAGCTTCTTTGAATCCACAGTAGCTTAAGCATCCCACAAAGGTTTTAGACCCACAGCCCGGCTCTGTTTGTTGATCTGTCTTTTCTCTACCGTAACAGCCCTTAAATAAATCCTACCTTCATGACATGTATGTCTTGTATTCATGGACACCAAGCCTAAGAGGTTTTGATTCAGCTCAATTTTTTTGCCATGCTTTATGCTCTTAAATAAAGAAATCAAGCTGATACAAAGACTTTCAATAAAATCCAAATAGAAAAACTGCACAAAATTATGGTAACACAGCCTTCAATACATTTCATGTAGTGTTAACTAAATGTTAAAATAATAAAAGCACAGGGCACCTGTTATATGTCATATCGACCACCTCAACTTACTGCTGCACATTGTGTATGCTATAAAATGTTGTTCCAAATAGGATGACGGGCGTTAAGGAGAAGAGAGTAAAAGGAAGCTGACTTCTTAAAGACTGTAGTGTATCACTTACAGAGCTTTTATCTGTTCAAGTTAAGAGCAAGAATGTCATCATGATATATTCTGTAAAATTTACCGTAGACATATTGCTATAGCTAATGGCTTTGTTTTAAAATGATGCTTTCTTTCTACTTTAGTGAAGTTCAACAACTATAGCACCAACTTAGTTCTGTTTGAACAATGTGTACAGCAAAGCGTCTTATCTAAATACTAAGGAAAGAGGGACTCTTTGTTATGATTTAAATCCTAAGGTGCTGTTGCCGGTTCAACTTCAAGTTCAGCGTCATAGACTTGCCAGCGTAAATGCAAGAGCTCATACTGGCATCAGGGCCCAGTCAAGCGGTAATGTGATGGGGGTGGGGGTGTGTGTGCTTCAGTTGGGCAGGGGAGTAAAGGGTGGGGCAGTGCGGACCTCTGCTTTATCTTTTCCCTTCCTCCTGAAGCTTTGAGAACTTGAATATATTTGCCTGCCTGTTAGCAATATAACTGAAAACCTGTGTGTGTGTGTGTGTGTGTGTGTGGAGGGGGGGACGACTAATCTGCCTTAGAATAGGTCTATACCCTCTATAGTGCTTGCACGATCTATAATTTCTATTTTAAAAATTATGTAAGGTACCTTAAAATAGGTGCAACTTTACTTGCTTCCTGGAATTTTCATGATCCACTTTTAAGTAAAAGCATGAAAAAAACCCAAACAACTCCCTAATTTCACATCAGTAACAGATCCAATGCCTAAAATCTCCAGGCCTTAAACTTTACATGCAATAAAAGGGAAAAAAAAAACTTCATAGATTACATTTTTGAAATCTTTACAACATCTAATTATGCAAATATGCAAATTCGACATGTGCTTGCACTGAGTTTTTTATATGGCTGTACTGTAACTTTTCAAAACGAAATCCAATAACAAGACAAAATTGGCTAAAATGAGATAAGATAGGGTAGTGATGGACAATTTAATGAATTAGTTAATTAATTACTTAATTATTTTTTAACACACATGTATACCGCCCCTTGACCAGGCCCATAAGGTAGTCAATTGCGTCTTAAGCAGTGATTATGTTTTTCTTTTTGTTTGTCTGGCAGGAAGATAACCTTTACATTTATTGGCCGATAGCCCTGCTAGCTGTGGTGTCCTCCTTGTCTTTAATTAAAGCTGTAATTGTGCGCACAGACAGTTCTCTTATTATATCTAATCTTTTTTTTCAAGCTGCTCACTCTCCCCTGTTCAATTAACTGAAATGACTGTTGTGGAAGCAGCATCTTTGGTGAAGCTCAGAGGGAGACGTAATGCATAAATAATGAAGTAATGGAATAAATTAAGTTTTTATTCTGACCTGTTCTTTCCTCTGGGTTTTCTTGAAATAGTGTATTTCATATTATATGGCATGCCGAGCCTCGGACATGCAGTTATTGTTGCAAAACACGTGATAAGGAATAATTCTCTTCAACATTGATGTAATTATTTGCGAATTAATTGCATTTTATAAAACCTTAGTTCTTGTCCTTTTTTTGAGTCTCATGTTCTGACCAGCAGCAATAAATTTAAAGGTATTCAGTTTACAGGGACACTAGAAATTGCATTTTTTCCCTCTCTTAGGACAGTATTTTTACTTGGAAATGGCATTGTATCCAAATTGAAAATTTGTTGACGCATCCATACATCACAACAAGAATGCACTTGAAATGCTGCTCCCTCTTTATTGCATTGTGCTAATTGGTTTTACTTTTAAGAATGACTGAGGAATGGTGTCCGTTGCATGTGCAGAGAAGCTGGAGCCCATAAGACAGGTACATTTATCGAGTGTGGACCTTGTCAAGGTCAGTTTTTCGGTGGTTGTTTCCTCGGATGGCTGGTCTCCGTGCAACAGCTGCTTGCAGCCTTTTTCCTGCTGCTTTCAAAGTCACACTGTTTAACACACTACACAAGCTTCGGATTTATAATGAGGCATTTCTTATATTTCTGTTTTCAGATGTTCTTACTGTCCTTTAATTATGACACTTTTTATTGAAGTAAATGTGGCAGGACAGGATTTGGTTTTGAACAAATCTTGTGTTGTTAATATTAAAATTGTTTTATTGATTTGCTGTTTAGAGATTGTATTGGCAGGAAAAGGACAGACCGAGATGGCACACTGAAATTTAGGGATGAGGTCTTAGCACAGAGGTTTGTGTGATTCAGGTAAAGGTGACCCCTAGATGTACAAGGGATGGAATGAAACTGTAAGATCAGTATCTATAAACCTATTTCTGCCTGAGCCTCTATCACACTGGTGTGACCGAGGAAACCCCTTTTAAAGTGTCATTGCTTGGTTTTGACACTGTATCGTTAGCCCTTCACCTTGCTTTAGGTGATACAACACAGACAACACTATTGTCCTTTATAGAAATTATTGCAGGAAAAATAAATATTTCAGGCACATTTCTATGCAGGTTATAACACAAAGCATCAACTTTTTAAAAAAAAAAAAAATTAATTTAGATGTCTAACATAACCAATGATTAAAGAAAAAAAAACATTGTGCATTTTATCGAGCTAGTCTGTTGCAGTTAAGTGCTGAAATTATGGAGAAAATGCCTTAATTATCTTTTTTAGAAGCCATCTCACCATTAAAGCCAAACATGAATCCCGTTTGTTGGTGAACAATTATGTTGCTTCTTCACTTACGCGCGCCTCATTTTGTCTGGCATGTATTTTCTATAATGGTCCCTATTCGTGCTTCTTAGATAAGATGTGCAAAAGGAATGGATATGAAGAGCTAACAGATTGATGAAGAAAGGGAAAGCAGTTGCGAGGGAAAGAAGTCAGCCAGAGCAATGGAGGAAAGGATTATTGAATATTGTGCTGTTGTTGAGTCAGGGATGTCAGGGTGCCTGTGTGCATAATCCTTTTGGGGAGGCAAAGGGACACACAGACCCACGTCAACTATTATTGACAATGGGCTAAAGGATGAAATGCTGGATTTATTTACTCTGTGATTATTAACAACTGTATGTTTTTAAAGGTAGTCCTATACCCAAGATCAGAAATCTTTAGGTAGCATCCCCGTTTACCAAGAATACACATTAAAATAAGTGAGGAATAGAGTTTTCTCTATGGGGGACAGTAATTACTACTCTGACAACTATATACCTGGCTGCCTGCTAGAGATTTATTTATTTTTTTTTGTTTTTTGTTTTTACCAAACGACCATATCTTTAAATAAATTAATAAATAAATAAATTAAAACAATTGAGATCCTAGTTTGTTTCTTTCGTCTGTGAATCTTTACCTTTTTACCATTTGTTGCAAAGATTGATAGAAACGAGGACTCTAGTAGGAGAATTTACAGTGTGAGACTGTGCACTAGCCTCCTGAGGATGACTTTAACATAAATAATTTTGCGTGTATGTAGTGATTGACTAAATGCATAGCTTAGTTTACATGTGTCAGTCTGACTTATAGGGTTGAACTTGGGAAACTGCAAGGCTTTGTGCAATGCTTGATTATCCTGTGGACCACGAGGACAGCCACAAGTCATTTGAATTTGATGGTAACCCATATTTATTCCAATTCGAGTACAGTGACAAGCAGCTAAATCAAATGGAAGAGGAATGAAGAAGAATAGAGCGAAAGGGACCCAAACACAGCACTAGATTACCTCAGGAAACTGGTCTGCTGTTGAATAATGGTGAAAGCGTTTGCTGCAAAGTAGGACCTGTTGAATCCACAGCCAGGAATTCTGTGACTATGTTCACACGCTATTAACATTTGCACTTTGGCGTTCTGCGTGTGAACAAACACATGCAGGAACGATTTGACAAATGTCGATCAAGAGGGATGAAGAGATTATGTGCAACTTGAAAAGCACTCTGGGATTGCAGACTCTGCCAAGGCAGCAGCCCCCAACCCCATTTCACTTCTGCAAGCAGCAGTATTTCCTGACCAACTGAATGAAACACACATGTCCCACCCCCAATACATCTATCAATCACCACCAAAATTGTATGATGTATTCCTTTTGACAGTATCAACACTATCTGAAATTTTGAGTCAAATTCATCCATAACATTTTGACTTATTTTGCTAACAGTCAGACACATGCCAGAAAAAAAAAACATTACGCTGCCATTTCTTGGTGGAGTAATTACATGTAACATGTCAGAATAAGATTGCACTGGAAGAAATGAAGTCTGTATTTAATTTAGGACCACATGCACTGAAAAAATGAAAATCTTATCCAGTGTATGTTTCTTATTTCTAGTCCAAATACCTCATCACACTTAAAATAAGATATAATCAACTAAAGAGTAACTTTTCAGTAAGATACTGTAATAATAACTTCTTTTTAGACAGTAGATGTTGAAAATCTTATTTCAAGAAATGTCACAAGATAATTTCCTTTTTTTTGCTTAAATTGAGCCAAAAACAAATGAATTAAGAAAAACAAAACCTGCCAACGGAACAAATGATAACTATCTTAAGATTTCCTGAAATGAGTTTTTCAATTTCTATTGTCTAAAGATACAGCAGGTTTTTATATCCCACTGAACAGTTACTCCTTAGATGATTATGGTGAATATACCTAGTTTAAGTATAATGAAAGATTTTGAGTAGGAATGAGGGAAAAATACACAATTTAGATTAGAAGTGGTATAGAAGTATAGAAGTATAGAAGTGGTCCAAATCTGGACCAGAGACAAGAACTCCCAAGCAATATGAGGCAACCCCCCCCCCAAAAAAACAGATTTGTCCCACTCTTGCCTGGAGTGTCAATGTGTAGTATCAGTTGACATCTCAGTAATTTGTGAACAATTCAGTCCCGAGACTTTGATTTGTTACACTTCACCCAAAAGAGCTGGGAGAAGAGAATGAATATGGCAGGACACAACTTTCCATATGATAGACGAGTTGGCGTATTGCCCTGGATTTAAAAAATGCAGTTCCCTGAAACAGCAATTCCTGTCTCCTATATTACATTCTGACAGTGATTTTGGTGAACTTTAAGAGGCTAGTACTGACTGTCAACATATTTTTTTTTTTTTTTTTTACAAGTTCCTTATTCTGCAAATCTGTACAGTGAAGGTTACTGCACTTACTGTATATTTAAGATCAGCAATGCCCTTGGCTAATGTACTGTATAACTGGCCCACTCAGAGGTTAAAGGCTAATGAAGCATTTGTAGGTACAAGCATTGACCCTTGTGTTAAAAGGCCCCTTTCCGTGCACTCTAAAAATGCATATTGTTAATTTTGGCTTTCATTCCTCTTCCCAGGCAGACAGGCTATACATAGCTTTTATGGTCTGGCTTTGTGGCCTACAGTCAAGGCACTTTACCTCGTTAAAAGACACTGTTTAATAATTAATTGAGTCCATCAGCTTCAAAGGGAGTGATCAATCGATTGAGCGACTGCCTCACCCCAAGTCCTGAGGAAGCTATAGCTTTCATGGAATTGTTCCCCTCCTTTGCCAGTGATTCATTCTCTGTGTTTCTAGCCACGCATGCTACGTCTTCGAAGTGAAATGGCAATTACGTTGATATATGATGTGTACATGAATATCACCTTTGATCATCCCATTTCAAAAGAATAGTGGTCATATAGTGTCTTTTTGATTAAAAACGGATTCACACAGATTTATCAAAGACAGCTGCGAGTTAGTTAGGCAACATTGACTTTGGTTCTTGATGGGTGATCTGCTATGAGAAATAATGGCGTCAACGCGAGCTGAGGAACCAAGCTCCTGCGAACTCGTGATTTGCTGTCAGCTGTGACCCTTGCCTTGAGGTTAACATTAGCAGTGTATGTGTGTGTGTATATATATATATATATATATATATATATATATATATATATATATATATATATGAATGAATGAATGTGGGTTTCCTCTGTTATGCAAACCGGACAGCCCTCATATTTTCCCATCCAGTTGAAGCTGGCATCGTTAATCATCCACACATTTTTTTTTTTTCTGTCAGCCTGAGCTCTACTCTTTGCCTCAGGCTTCTCCTTTATTTGTGCCAGTCTCTCATCTCCTCACACGCTCCCAATGTCTTCTTTTACTAAATAAAGACTAGTATTATTTTATATCAACTATGCTAGATTTTACTGCATTTCCAGAATAGTCAACACTAAGGAGGTTACGGTAAGCCATACTGCACGAATAATACAATACACTGTTTTACATCTTAATGAATAATCTAAGAGTTACTTATTGTTCTTCAGACGGCTAATAGTTTGAGTTGAATCACTTTAGCAGCAGCAGCTTTACATTATTTGGATGATTGAAGTGGTCAAACCGCCGTTGACATGGAAATGTCAGCTGATTGAGTCTGTGGCTATCAAGAGATGCCGACAGAGTTGTGGAAGGATGTATAAGGAGATCTTTGTTAGTTAGCACTGACCCAAACTTGAGTTTCTGCCATTTTTTCAGACTGTCTGAATAGAATGTCTAGTTAATCACTCCCAAATACTGGCAAATATAAATGGTTCGGTGGTTGTTTTCTGTAAGCTATAGTAAGAACATGGACCAAGGTTAAAACCGAATGACTCTCAATAGGGCCAATACAAATTATTATGAGAGTCCTGGCTGTAACTATTGTAATGAATATGACTAAAAGAATAGGATAAAATTACAGTGAATTCGAAAATAAAGTACAAATGAACAAAACAAAATGTGTTTGGTTTCAGTTGTTGTCTGTTCACACAATTATCGAAGGGAGCATATGTGACTAAGAAAAACCACTGCCCAGCATAGATTTTTCAGAGCACTCCATCACTTTTGTACAGCTCCTAAGACTGTGTAAATCACTGAACTTGTGAGAACAATCTTCGTATTGTCACAGTTTCACTTCCACCCAAAATCAAATGGGAATGAATTTGTTTCCCCAGTAAATACTGAAGGTGATTGTTGAGTCTTTTCTAGATCACGAGAGATAGAAAAGCCAAATCACAGTGGTAATATGGTGTCATGGAAACAAAACCTTTACACAGCATTTGTCCTCCCATTGCACAAGCACTTCAGCCCAACATTTCTCCACGTGCTGCAAATGCATTTCTGCCACTATGTGGACTCCAGCCGTTATTTGGTCCAAATCCCCAATGCCAGGTTTTTATGGAGAAAGTAGTGATGGATCTGGCAACACCGATGAGTTGGCACCAGTCTGGCTCATTGAGCAAAACCTCATGTTGTGTGACGTGTGACCAATACAGCAACTACTTCAAACTGACACTGACCCGTCAAACGAAGTGTTTTGTCAACAGGATGCATCTGCCAAAAGAATCTATGATCTTTTGTAGCTCATGATCAAATTCATTCAGAATTATGGAGCAGTTTCAAACCAAAAATGTTCTTGCTGTCTGGGAAAATTTTGATCCCATGTCAAAAAATAAGGTGTTTGAGAGGAACAGGATGAAAACCACACGAAAATTAAAACACTTGATCAATCTTAATTCAACGGGACTTTTAGTTTACTATTCGTATTATATTATGCAGGTTTAATGCCACAGGGTCATTGTGAGCAGGTGTTTTCTACAGCTGGAGAAGTTGGATCAAAATATGCCTAAAATGCGTAAAGGTTGTCTAATATTAAGAATTCAATATTCACAAAATATTTCTTGCTAAGTGGTACCAGCCAGTGTGGTGCCTGTATGAACATTGGCCATGTGCCCAATAGAAGAAAGATGTGGCTGAGCCAACTTAGTATTTAGAATGAAGTAGTGTTAAGGACGTCTAACAAGTGAAAGGTACAGAAGTCCACCTGGGGCATATTTGGTTCATTCTAACTGAAGGTGAGAGGCTATTTTTTCCATTCTTTGCAATGACTGAACTGTGATGATAGAACTGATTGTGCACAAGGTGTGTGTGTCTCCATCCGTCTTTTTCAGCTTCAGCAACTTGCATGGTTTTGTACGACTAGAGGTTAGTTGAAGCAGCTGAGCATTAGAGTTGGAGAAGTTGGAGTGATATTGTGTGTGTGTGAGAGAGAGAACGTTTTTGGGAGTGTATCATCCACTGTGATGTGTTGTTTTTTCACCTTGACTTTCTATTTGCTAAATTCTGTATCTGTCTAATTGTATTCCTTTGGTTAAATAATGTCACACGAGTGCATGTTCTCAACTGCAGCAACTTGTGTGTTGGTATCTGACATTGATTCAGTTGGAGGCTTTCATTGTAATGCACAACTTTGCATAGGATCCTGCATGTTGAGAAAATGTATATCTGTATTGTGCAACAATTCAGAAATGTGGACCACCCTGAATATTTACGGGTATTTCACACGCTGTGTAACGGACTCAATTTCAAAATGTTTGAAAAACTTTGTTTTTTTGAAAAACAATGCCCCCAGAACACCACCAAAATCTAATTATTTCCAGGTCTCCCCATTAACAGTCTACCCTGAAAATGTAATCAAAATCCATCCATAAGTTTTTGCGTTATCTTGTACACAAACAAACAAACAAACCAACATGTGCTGGCAAAAACATAACCTCCTCAGTGGAGGTAGTAATAAGCATCCACAAGCATCCTCGTTCACAACACGTTCACTTAGATTTTCACATTATGATCTATGTTTGCAATATTGACTACAACTAAAGATATCAGATACTTTAAATGTAAAATGAAATGAAATGTAATATAAAATACAATGACTTAAATCATATTATTGTACATAGGTCATAGGCCTGAGTGATAAATTGACTGTTATTGACATTTACTACGATAACTGACGTAAATTTTACCCATGTTGATAAATTCGGTATTGACATAAAAAAGAAAGCACAAGTCTTTTTTGTCTTTCTTTCTTCCTTTAAGACTGTGTGGAACGTATGTAGTCACATGACTCCATCTATCCAGTCTGAGCAGGAAGGGAAACTGATGATAAAAATGACTAATGGTTGACAAAGTAACATGAGTCCAAGTTAATCCTGTTGCACTTGTTATGAAAAGAAATTTGACATCTGTCATTTGGAAATATTTTGGGTTCTACAAAGATGATGCTCAGTAAAAGGAGACAACATAATACATCAGCTCACATTGGTTAGCAACCAGATTTGGCAGTGGCGCCATCATAGTATTATAACATGGAAACTGTGTGAAACGGTTCTAAGACATAACATGCGTGTTTGTTTATGTACCGAACCCCCCCCCCCCAAAGAATTTACTGAAAATTTTTTTACCAAGGGTTTGAGAAAAACAAAACAAAACACAGGCAGAGATCATATCTAGAGATAATACCTCTACATACACACACACATATATATATATATATATATATATATATATATATATATATATATATACACGCATACATATGTACTGTGTATATATGTATTATTGTACCGGATCCCCCCCCCCCCACTGAACTGGGTGCGGCTGAGGATCACCCTCATTTATTGGTACATTTATGATTATCAAGGTAAAACTGCCCAATTTATTGTGATATAACTTGAGGACGTATCGCCCAGCCCTACTACGTCATCAAATTAGTGTCATTTGAGTCTGTCAACTTGGTTGCCTGTAGGGATTTTTCATGTCCAGCAGGTGTCTGTATTCAGTGGCACAGTATCGACACAGTATCAAAACAGTTTGGCAATGTGCCAAAACACTTCATGACACCTCAGCTACCCATCACTAAGAGAAAGCATGTCATAGAGGAGGCTGCATCAGAGCCAAATTAATGCATTTGAAATGTATTTATTACCTCCGCCAAGGAGGTTATGTTTTTGCCGGCGTATGTTTGTCTGTCTGTGTTCAAGATAACCCGAAAACTTATGGACGGATTTTGATGACATTTTCAGGATATGTTGGAAATGTGAACAGGAAGAACTGATTTCATTTTGGTGGTGATCCGGGAGGGGGGGGGTGTTCTACCTTGGCGGAGGTGCTTTTCTAGTTGGCTGCATTTCAGGAATACAGATAATAATGAAAAGGCTACTTTGTCAACTCATAGTTTAATACACAGGTGTCAAAGTCCAGTCCTCAAGGGATGGTATCTTGCATGTTTTAGATGTTTCCCTCTTCCAACCACACCTGGTTCAATTAATGATGAACTCATCACGCTCTGCAGAAGCCCGATAATGACGTGATGGCTTCCAGGAGTGATGGAAGAGGGAGATATCTAAATCACGCAGGGCACCACCCTCAAGGACTGGAGTTTGACACCCTGGTGTAACCTATGAATTTGAAATTGAAGTGAATTGTATTCTTTTTTTGATAAAATGAGTCCACTGTGACCTGTTTAGCTGACATTGTATTACTTTGCTCTAGCCATGCCTCATTTGAACAGGAGTAGATGGTGTGTCTGCCACACTGAAAAGTATGAATCATATGGGATAATATGCAGAAAAGTAGTGTTCTGCTATCATTCTAATAATTTTCTTGAAGAATAATAGAATTAAACACCAGATGGCATGCTGATAATTTTAGAACATTACAGATAATTTTGTAGATTGTATAGATTTTCCTCTTTTGTCAATTTGCATAATAAGAAACATGAAATACGATCAAGAATGTTACAAAAACTGATTTTTTTTAGCATGTCTTTCTTGCTTTTAGATTTCAGGATGTTTTTGGATGCATTTTAAAGTGTTCTTTTTCTGTCAGTTTCTGTTCATTCATTCCGTTCAAGGTTAAGATCTATCCTAGAGCGTCAGGGCTGACAAACAACTATACATCCAGACAGAGTGAAAAGCGATTGTAAGCCAGACAGGAACAGGAATGAAAAAAATCAATGAGGATGAGTGGGAGGACACAAAAACTTCAGGGAGGTAGAGCGCTTCCTCAACTCACCTTTTAATCACTACTGTCTATGTTCTCAAGAGCAGAAGGGAAACTGCTCTGGCTTCATTTCTTCTGCTATGGCTTTGGATCATCACTCCTTTAACTTTCATTGACAACATAATTTGGCATTGCATCATTGTGGTACACTTTTTTTTCTTTTTTTATTCCGGAACCATTTTTCAAGACTGCTCTACATGTGTGTGATTTCTTTTTGATCATTATGTTCAAAGAGCAGCAACAAACTGTTAAGATTTAAAGTTTTGATTCCCATTGGGGAGTTTGATGCTGAAATGAATGCCTTTAGGCTGCTTTGTGCTGCTGTTTGACGGCTAGTATATATTTAGTTATAAATGCACATTAACCTGAAAGGATTGCATTTAAATTTGGTGTTCGTAATTCTTGGTTTTGCATGTAGTATGATCACTTCCCTTCTACACAGACTTTACTTTAACTCAGACTAAGTATTTACACCTCTGTACACCAACATATTAAATGTTTTGCATTATACATTGAATTACTGTCACTTTGTGCGTTGATTTTGGTTTTGTTTGTATGTGCATATATATGTCTAACTGACATTTATATACTTTATAGTTTTCATTCCTTTACATTTATCTATTTGTACTTTTCCTGTTTAAATACTTTCTTTATTTTTATTTTCATTAAACTACTTTTCCATGATTGGGTTTTTTGTAAATTTTTCATTATTTTAAATTTTCATTAAAAATATTAATCTTTGCATTTTTTGCATAGTTTACTCGCTAACCAGCCTGATGCATTTAGCAAAGAGCACATTAGTCACATCTTTTTTTTTACATCCTGTCTTGTAATCAGAGTTGAAATGTCATCTGCGAAGTCCATATGTAATCTAGACCAGGGGTGGTCTGGTCACTCCCATGGATGCAAGGGAGCCAGGGGTGACATCTTCTGATTGGCCTGACACTGTGAACATAATTTCACCTTGTTTTCCAGAGCTAAATCCTTACTTGGCCACCAGATGCATGATCTTTCAAGACTTTTCATCCTTGACACACCTGTATGAGTCTCATGCACTTCATTCATGATCTGTGAGTGCCCTGGGGGAGGTATGATGACCCTCGTCACCCAGAAAATGCAACCATCTTATAAGTTCAGTTCAGTCTTGCTTGTCACATAAGGTCTCACATCCTCACTCTGTATCACTGCAGGGCAGCCCTGTCTCGCTCGTTCCTTTGCTTAACCTGGGTGGCAGTTACTGGTGTTTTCGACAACTTCTCATCAGCTCATTAGTGGTTTATGGTCTGTATAGACTTTGAAAGGACTGCCGTAGAGGTACTGATGGAAGTGCTTAACAGCAAACACCATTGTCAGACCTTCCTTGTCTACCTGTGAGTAACCCTTTTCCACAGCTGTCAATGTTTGGTTAGCAAAGCCAATAGGCTTCCCGGAACAGTCTTCCATTACATGTGGCAGCACTGCCCCCATTACATATGGCAAGGCATCACGTAAGTGTCACTAATTTGTCTGGAATCGAAATGCACCAACAGTTTCACTGAATGGAGCAGTCCTTTCACTTCTTTGAAAGCTTTCACTTGCTTGTCACACTACTGCCACTTTGTGTAATTTTGTAGGAATTTGTACAGCGTCACCAAGACCCTTGAGAGTCCCTGCAGAAATGTTTTGTCGTAATTCACGTAGTTCAGTGACATTCTTAGGGTTCGGTGCTTCCTTTACAGCTCTCACTTTGTCTTCCACTGAGCAGATGACCTCTGCTGTTATGTCCCAGGTAAGTGACACTTGGTGCCATGAACACTAATTTGTCTCTTTTCAGTCTCAACTCTGCCTCTGAGAGTCTTAGTAGCACATGCTCCAAGTTGCTAAGATGCTCGGCCCCAGTAACATCTGTAATGAGCAGATCATCCAGGTAGCATGTTACATGTGGGATGCTATGCAACAGACGTTCCATTGTCATTTGGAAAATGTCAGGGCTGGATGCCACTCCAAGCACTAGGTGCTTGTACTTAAACAATCCCTTGTGTGTATATTGTTACAAACTCCTTGGACCGGGGTGTGGCCTTGGGGTCACTGTGCAGTTTCACTGTCAGTCCCTGGAGTGTGCCCAGATGGTCTCTAAAGACTTCACTGTATCACTGCAGAACGTCCTGTGTTGTGTGCAAATTAAGCTTAATTTTCCTGAGCCAGTCACGGCCCAAAAAACTGGGTCCACTAGCGTTTGCCCCCACTACTCTTCCCTCAGGCTTCTGATTTTCCACTGTGATGTTCAACTTAGGCTATCAAATATGGGGCATGGCCAGTGTGTATGGCCTTTGATGGTATCAGGGGCGGTGGCTTGGACCTCCACATCCATCTGTAGGCTTCATCACTGACAGCCAATGCTGTCACTCCATCAAACTAAAACTTGTCATCCTGTCAGTGTACGGTGATTGTGGCATAATTTGGCATAGGCGGTTCCTCATCGGTTTCCAGTCTTAACATGTTAAAAGACCGCATAGCCTCTTCACTTGCTTCCTCTACATGTGTGGCAGCCTGATTTTGCTTTGCCTGCCCCTTGTCAGTTTTTTTTAGCACCTCTGCACTTTCTTTCTAAGAAACATAACCATTACAGGCCACATCCTTACATTTGTATTCATATATATAATGTGCGCCTCCACACCAAAAGTATTCAACTAGCTTGCCATATTACAACCTGTTTCTTTACATGATGCACTGCCCCAAGTTGTGCTCCAGCATGCCCTTTCTGGATGTCTTTGGCATTGTTAACAGCCATTTCCAATCCCTGAGAAAGTTTGAGTGCTCTTTTGAACGTCTATGGTCATGTGTTGTCACTCAGCAAATGGCAATAAATTGCATCATTGTTTCTGCTGCATGCAAGTCGATCAAGCCCCATATCGTCTAGCACGGCTCCGAATTCACAATGTTCTGATAGTTGTCGAAGCTTGGCTACCTTACTTCCTGAAGAGACTGTGTAAGTTGAATGCTAGACAATTGCAGATTATTTTGGATTGTGGTGGTTCCCTACGAGTTTGACTATGTTCGCATGTGCATGTGGAATTTCACCTGGTTTCTGTGGTGGAGCTAAGTTCCTTATCACCTTATATATTTTAAGCCCCACACAGACGGAGCACTTCCTTGCCTCTTCAGTCATTCCATTTGTCCCAACCTTTCCTCATACTCAGTCCAATCCTCGTATCCCTCGACAAACGCACTGATTGTTGCCATAATCTGCACATCTTGTTATCCTCTGCATCCCCTTTCCTCGCTGTTCCTCTCGGTGACCTCATCTTGTTCCTCTGTGTTGGCTTGTTATTCCCCGGCATTGGTCCTCTCCACTATCTTTGCACACCGCCACCTGTTGAAAGCTAGCTATCACACTTGACTAGCTATACCTAATAAAAAAACAAACAAACATTAAAACAAATTCGTTCAGTTAACCTAATCACCAAAAATATGTGATAACTTGTGAAATAAAGAACCACAGACCACAGATGCTGAGTTTTCACCTTTAGCTGAATTGTAGACATCCAACATACATACGGGGTCTGGGAGAACTACTGTATGACCTCCAAACGTTCGAATGGCCATAGAGCACCATCCACTGGTAATAATGTACATTGTCCATATTTACTCCCTTACAACACACTGTTTCTGATTAAGGCATTTCATTTGCTTCTGAATTCATTGATTATTGTAAAATGTGTTTCCATTTGACGTTTCCAAGTGGAAAGATGTTTTCAAGTGGTAATCCAGTGACAAACACTCAAAAGCTGTGTTTAAGTGTTCAGCTCCTACACAATCGGCTCTCTCTCTCTTCTTTTTTTTCTTTTGTTTTTTTTTTAGCCCAATTTTAATGTAAGTGCCACTGGATTATTGTAGAGGTTTGGTGTCCTACAGGTGTCATTGGGCCCCATTACAGGAGACAGGCTTGATTGGTTATGCATGGCACCACAGCTCATTAGAGACAATGGAACTGGTGAGATTCCCATTTCCACGGCTCTCTCATATGCATATTGGCTACAGATTTCTCTGATGTGCTGTTGTGTGACTGGCAGGATGAAAGTGGCAGGACATTTCTGACAAATGAGATTCTGAATGACAATGCATTGCAGGTAATAAAACTAAGGAGCGAAAGGTTTGACTTCTAAATCTGGGAGGTACAACCTGCCTGCAAATGCAATATGAGGATTGTCTTTGTCACATCTGAACACAGGTGGTTGAACTGAAATGCAAGAATCATAGACAAAAGTATAGGTAAAATGTTATGTATTGTAACTCTAGATTCTATGAGTATAGGCACAGACCTCTAAGGCTATCGCTAGTGGGTTTATCGCTCATGCAACCGTGCAGCACTGAAAGAATTTAGTCCATGCCCACCAGTAGGTGGGCCCCTAGTACGTCCGCATAATGAGAGTAAAGCCTGTAAAACCAAGCTTGTTCTGCCCAGCTTTGAAGCCCAAAGAGGCTGATCTACGTTGGAAAAACATCTGACCGCCCTGCCTGCCTGTTACAGCACGTCACCACACCAATGAATCTTCCACGGGGGGGCTACTGACAGCAGCTTGAGGCACGGAAACCAGACACCATCAGGACATCAGGTAGGTATTCCTCCTGGACCCCCCCCCAAGCCGGAGAGGGAAGTGTCTGAGAACACCGAGCTGTGTGTTGTCACCCTGCTAAGGGGAACCCCTTTTGCCAGGATGCAGGGATCCCCCCAATATGTCAGATCCAGGAAAACATCCTCCTTCACTGGCACACCGGCTCCCAAAGTTTGCTCAGGCGAATGAAGCATCTCTGTAAACACCTCATGTGGAGCAGACCTAGAGGGACTACCCCATGAGCCACAGTCATCATGCCCAATAACCTCATGAGGAGAGAGCTGTCACCGTGCCCCACTGGGGAAAAACTGTAGCAGTGCAAACACCAACCTGGACAGGTGAGCTACCAGCTCTGCCGTGTGCAAAGTGAATTCCTCCTTGGAACAAGCTAGAATTAGCAGGTCATCTAGATAAGAGGATCCGCCAACTCGCTCTGTGCAGTGGCTCCAGTGCTTTATCCATGCACTTGGAAAAGGTACGTGGAGCCAGGGAATAACCGAACAGCAGACGGTCGTATTGATATGGTTGTCGTATTGATATGGTTGTCCTGAAAGGGAAAAATGCAGAAACCTTGTGTTTTTGGGGACTAGAGGGACGTGGAAATATGCATCCTTCAGGTCAATGGATGTGACCCAGACTGTCGAACACATTCCAGCACCTGTTTTACGGTCAACATGTTAAGCGGTCTGATCATGATCGACATGTTGAACCGAGACAGATCTAAAATCGGCCTCATTTCTTGGAGATGAGGAAGTAGCGGAGGGGTAAACGCCAAAGCAGCCTGTTTTAGGAACAGTGACTGCTCGAAGTGCATCGTTCTGCTCCGTGGCTGAACAGTGTCATTTCCAGCACCCCATCGAAAGCCGGGGGTAGGGAAGCAAACTGAAGCATGTGGCCTTTGCTCATCAGATTGCACATCCACTTGTCCAAGATGCACACTCTCAGCCCTTCTGACAAATGCTCTGAGAGAGGGTGAGCAGCCAACGGCTCCGCCTGCATTGACATGAAAACCAGTCAAGTCACAGCCCTCCCCACCACTGCCTGACTGGGTTCTGATCAGCCCATGGGGGGCTTTGAACTAAAGGGCTGGAGAGGTCCGTGCCAGCTAGCCTCATAGCATAGCGGGACCGGGGCCTGGGTGTAGTGACTTTGACTGTGCATGTTTGCTCTGCTGAAAGCCGTGGAGTTACACGACTATACCTGCTATGTGGGGGTCACATTCTCCACACCACACAGGAGACAGTCACGTTCATTGGAATATTTGTACTGATGTCACTAGTTTCATTTAGGCTACATATTGAATGTCTATGTTTACAAAATGTTAGATGAACCTTCATTTAAAAAAAGTGTTCACAGCCATGCATGCGCATTTGTTTACATTAAATTGCAAATTGCAGTCATTTATGCAATTACATAATTGCACAACATGCCATTGTGATTGTGAGTCGATTAGTCATGCAGCGCTACTTCTAATCAAGTGCAAATGAAAGGTCATGACCTCACACCATGACATCATAGCTATCTCGTTAAGGATTATGGATGTTCAGGGATATACCCCTAGGTGTCTCTTCTGATGCTAGCTTTGAGTAGTTTGATATTTCTTTTTCCTTTTTTTTTTTTGTAAACACAAACGTAGTTGGTCACTGGTGGACTTCCCCTAGCACGAGGCTTAGCAAGATTTCTTCAGTTCAGTTTTATTTCAAGAACACAATAATCATCCAAATTTTTCTTGTACTCGAAAAGGAATGGGAAGAAGTGAAAGTTCTAAACTCCCACCCCCTTTTACAAACTAAAATCCAAATAGGTACTGCATTAACACACTATATATTTTGTATGTCTGTTTATCATTACCACAAAACATTCATAACCGTTTATACACACAATTATTTATAATTCACCTCATACAATCTGATATGATCAATTAAAGTACTATTTCTGGAGAAAACCGTGCGTGTCTGTGTAAGATCTATTTGACCTCAAAAAACAAAGCACATCTGACTGAATAGGATAAGAAAAAGTATTTTTGTTTCATGTTTTCATTATATTGTTAATTATATAAAATGATGAGACATTTGATGATGTAAAATACAAACTATACTACACTATTAATGGTTAACGGCCTCTTTAAAAAGCTTTTATTGTCTGTGCTGTTAATTTTAATGTAGCATTGCTGCTTTATTGCTAATAATGTTATAGCCTATGCTTTTAAATATTAATTTTGTTGTAAAATATCACAGCCAGCTTGTAATTGCATTACAGGGTTCAGCGAGTCGTAAATGAGTAGCAAAGGGGATGATCCAGGTCACAGGTGTCTTGACGGGTCTCTTGAGTGCTCCAGACATGGGCCAATGTCACATTGTCGGCTGTAGTCAGTGATGTAGAGGTGACATGAAGCACAGCAGTGATACTGTGCGTGCTCATGTACATGCGTAGTGTGCTATTTTGCCATCATTATCACCTTAAGTCATTGTTATCCACTAAACTCACACTCTTCCTATGTGTTGCACGCACGCACGCATGCACTTTTCTGTGAGTGTTAATAGCTACACAGGTTATTTACAGTTGTGGCCTCAGCTCTCCTCCACACACAATTAAAAAGCTGTTTGGATGAACTCATGTGTAACTCATCGGCCATATATCCTTCCTTTGTTCTCTTACTTTTTTCTTTGCATTATCCTGTTTTGCTCAGTGGAGGGGACCTTTTTTTTTTATCACGCTGAAAATGGCAATCTTCCTTTTAGCCAAGGTTGCAGAGGAGATGCTCCCAGATGACTGTTGTCACTTATCATCCCTTTCTCTTCTCAGCATCAGTTGTGTAATGTGCTGATTGTGCCAACACTGTTGGAGCTACAGGGACTCTATTGCTGTAAGCTGGACCTTTTCTGGTGTCCTGCTGATCCTACTCTGCTCATCTGCAGTGTTTAGTCAAATCATTATTAGAGTGCAAATGGTGATTTACAAGAGATGTGTTCCTTAATGGTGCTTCACATGGTCCAAGTGTCATGTCCTTATCGCTTGGCTTGAGCTGAACCCTTTACATTCCTTCCATGCACTCCACCATACTTCATATAGCTCATTATGGAGCGAAATGGCAGAATGCCAGACCTCAACACTGTCTGGTTGGCGATGTTCTGAATTGTGTGTGTGTGTATGTGTGGTAAATTAAGTGGCCTACAGAGGTCATTATTTCACGTCCAACCAACTTACACCTTGTTGTCCTCCTCCTCCACAAGTTTCATGTTAATCTCTTCTCACCTTTTTCCTGTCCTGCTGTGAATCACAGTTCACCTACGACTCTCCTCTACTTCTCCTTTACTCATTCTTTTTTTTGGGCTCCATATACTGACCCACTGGTACATCTGTCTTTTTCCCACTTCATTCTACTCCCCCTTCTACTGTGTCCCATGAGTTCCCAGAGGTGAGGCAACGAATGAGGACACTCATTGTTACGGTAGCTAGAGCAAAGCCATGCATTTTTAATCTGCTCTGACACTATCCTCCATCCCTGTCTCCCTTCCCTGTTCTGTCCCCCTCTCAACATCCCACCCCCAAGCCACAGCCTGATTCACACCCAACAGAGACACATTTCACCTGGGACCATAAACCTCAGTGCCCCTGTCCCTATAGTTTGTACACTACGGTGTACGTGTTTGTGTCTGTCTGTCTGAGCAGCAGTCACCTGCAGTCTAGTTTTACACAGGGGGGTGGGGGTTGATGAGATGAGGGCAGAGGGTCTCCATCTACTGACCTTTAACATTAGCACAGGGGTGCTCTGCAATGGTTAGTCAGAACCTGACACCTAAATGCCTTTTGAAGGTTACAGTAAGGTTACTTGATAGATGTTTATCATTGCTGAACGGGGGAAAATTAGATTATTTTACAGAAGGTTCATCGCACTAATCCTGCATAGGGATGATGATTTGAACTTCCTTCTTCTGAAGGATTTCTAATGAGAAGGAAAAAAGACATGTTTTCATAGAATGACAAACTGGCGGGACCTAAATATAAACACAGCCGTGTAATTGAAGAGCAGTGGTTCTAGACCTTTTGACAGTGTTTGCCTGGATGTGCACCATTATCACAAGCTGCATATGTGTTATTTTCCTGTGTTGAATCAACACTGTGATTCACATAATGAAGATAATTATTACTGCAACATTGTTTTGCATTTAACCACAGGCGGTTTCCAGTCTTTTGTCCTCACTTTTCCAGTCCTTGTTTATTCAGAAGAAAGCAGAGACACTGCTCATGTAGTGAGTTCTTATATATTTTGTTTAACCAGGTCAAAGTATTATTGAGATTAAAATCTTTCAAGAACAGCCTGGCCAAAAGAGCACCATAAACATTGCTTCAACAGTAAACAAATATGCTTCAAACAGACAAATAAAACTGTCATGCACTACAAATGAGTGACCACAATATCCATTTATTATGTAATGCTAGGTCAAGGACAAAACTCTGGTTATGTTGAATAAGTAGGTAGGATTTCATTTTTAGGGGGAGTCACATTGACCAAGAGTACTATTTTCTCTATTTTACTTTTCTCTTTTGAAATTGGCCAAACTACACACTTATTTATCACTGTGGCCAAACTTGTGCAAGCCTTATTGATTTTGGATTTTAGTCATCTATGTGCACAGTTAAGAAGGCAGTTCAACATGAGATTTATAAAACTAACCAATGTGAAAGTCTGCAAACATTGAATAGATGCACAAAATGAATGATACTGTGGTCCATCATATTTTCACAGCTACCTACTCATGTTTACAGGAAGAAAGATATGCAGCTGTTAGCTGGGAGATATGAAGTCTGTATTTCACAATCTAATTGTGTGTGTATCCACAAACAACCTATTTTTAGTCCAACCAATGTTCTGAGCAGCCAGTCATTTATTTATAATAACTTAATGTGTTACCAGAGTTATGAATGCAGTAATATGCCCTACTTGCACCATATTTATTTAAATGTTTTCATAGTTCTCACATGTGTGTACATCCCATAATGGAAGTCATTCCTCCCTTGCCCCATTTTTTTGTTTTAATATGACATTAGTATGCTGTTAGTGGCGCCATTACTATTGAACTTTCAGCCTCCTTCAGACAGTCTGTGCCATTCCTTCATTCATCCCTTCTTTTCCCCTTCATGCTCTCATGTCTTTTCCTTGCCGATCATCATGTTGCTCTCTGTGCCCTCCCACACCCCAATTCCCGCCCCTGCTGTTCCTTTCTTGTGGTGCTTGAAGACGATGAATTAGCTCTTGCCTTCAACCGGGATCTGCCTGTAATGAAGTCTTTGTGTTTGTACTCTGAGCCGGCGCCGTTTTAAAATTGGATTGGATGTTCTCTTCCCGCTTGGTTCCTCTTACCTTACTGCTCCCAACACTGCTTGGGCTTTGTTTTCTTCTGCCTACCTTGCTACAATGCTCTACATCGTGCATCTCAATATGTGGCCATGTTTCCTGAAGGCATGCAGACGTTCCTCGGCACTCATCCAAGTCTACACACCTGATTACATAATATGCTACAGATTAATTCACTAATATAATAGCAGTGTACCAGTAGCACATTGTAATAATACTATAGATATCCTGGCTGGTTTTGTGATGCAGCATCAATAACTTAGAGCTGAACGTGTAGAATACAGATGGTCATCATCTTTTGAGCCTTGTTGCGCCCTTCATTCTGATGCCCCCCACACACACACACACACACCACCACCACCACCACCGTGGACTCCTTCTGCTTCCTAAAATGGGATCTGGCCATCAGCTCCCTCATCAAGAAGGTCCATTAGAGGATGTTCTTTCTTCAGCAGCTGAGGAAATTCAAGCTACCAATAAAGATGATAGTTCATTATTAGCCTGGTTCCACAACAGGAGAGGGGTCCCCAGGCACCATGTATTGCTACCCACTGCTCCTTACAGGCACCCCAGTGGCATCAATAATAGGTTAAATGCAGAAGACAAATTTCATTGTACAGTGTTTAATGATAATTACCCTTACCTTACTTTACCTTTAGCTTAACAGTTCTACATGATGATCACATCATCCTCCATCACTGTTCATTCTGCTGAGGCCACTGCCAGAGACAAACGTAGGTTGCAGCACATTGTTCTCTGTGCTGAGAAGGTGATCAGCTGCAGCCTCCTGTCTGTCCTATACCTATGCATCTCCAGCAGATTGGATCACAGCTGACCACTCTCAGCCTGGACATGGACTTTTTGAACCACTTCCCTCAGGCAGGGGGCTATAATCCATTCAGACCAGAAACTTGCCGTACAAGAAGAGCCTCCCCCTGTCATTGAATTCCTAAACTCTTAAAAACACCAACACTATAAACACTGCATTGTCATTGAAGTCACATGCTGAGTAACCTCTTCCTACCCAACCCGAGGGCAGCCCCTCACTTAACCTTGTACCCGAGTCCCCCCACTGTGACATCTTGTTCAATATTCATGTTATGTATCATTGGAAAGGTGAGACTTTAGGTGGTTAAAGTGGTTAAGATACACTACTAATCACTTGGACAGAACCATATCCGCTGCCGTTCTCATTCATGTCCATTGTTTGTCCACACTGTATATTGTACATTTTGAAACTTTGTCTTGCTTGTTTATTTTATTTTTACTGCATATATATGTTCATTGTACATACATGGCATATATAATTCTAATTCTGTACATTGTGTCAGACATTACACATTTCCCCTGTCATCCAGTTGACTGTGCTGCTTGCTTGTCCATAGCCCAGTTTTCACTAATGCTATTTCCTGGCACCCTAAGATCCCTGTGCAGTTGTACTTGCCCCCTCTCTTTTGTACTTCCCCCTCTTTCCCTCTGTACTTCCACTGTCATCGCTGCTTATCCTCCAAGCTGTGTTATTGCTGTTCCCAATGCGCGACTCAGTGTTTCTAGTCCTCCTGCCCTCTTCTCATTCTTCACACGTGGCCTCATTGCCGTCTGGGAAACCATCAACAAAGATCTGCACTTGCCAAATCCTGCCTGGGTAGCATGGGGGGGGGGGGTTCTATGTCCCTTCGCCATGCTTAGCCTCTACCCAAGCACTTTAGTCTCACTTGCATCCTCTCTGTCTTCTTCCATTTCCCCTACCCCCCATATTTCCTCCTCTGCTCTCCTGGTAATGGTTGAGGATGAAAGGGAGAGCTTGTTTCTGTTCACTGATGACCCAGTTGGCTCTTTGCTTTTCTTCCACACTATTGTTGTTGGGGCTTAGCAGTGGTTAGCGGGTGCTTAAGAAGGTAAACACAGTAGGAGGCCTGACAGGAACACGATAGAACACAAGACAGTAGGGGTTGATATAAGGAAATCGAGGGGAAAAAAGGGCTAAATAGCAGGTAGTTGGGGTTAGTGATAAAATACACATGATGGAAGGCTTTCATATTCAGAGGGAAAAGCGGAACATTCCCTCTGCTGTGAACTGTAGCAAAGGGTCTGCTTAAGACTTCAAAAGCATTTTACATTACCCATTACTGCTTCACCTCTAAACTAAATAATGTTATAACATGCAGTCCTATGGAAATAGCCACAGACTTTTCTAAAGAACATTACACAGCATCCCCTGACCAAACTACAGGATCCAACATTTAGCTTATTTTGCTATGCGTAATCCTCTGATGCACAGCAACCTGACAAAAATCCATTGGCACTGCCCGTGGGCCAACCTGTCACATATCCACCAACTACTTGCCTAAACTCTTTTTGACAATGACACATTGTGTAAGGATTATAAAAGAACGATGCAAACCTGACATTTTGAGTCACTGTTGGAGTTGGCAGAAAAAATAACCTCAAACACCAATAGTATAGAAGGCAGCAGTACCCTTCAGACAGCACTGGAGTTTGATCCCCTGAAGTGACTGAAAAACAAGTAATCCATCGCAATTTAATTGAAGAGAGAAAGATAGAGATATATTAGGAAAGCTGAACTGCTGTTTAGTGTTTTCAATGTACAGCAGCATTATGAAATGGCCCATTACTGACGCATTGTGGCTACTTTAATGCTGGTGGATGAGCACAGTATTTTCTGGCTGTGGTTCAGTCAAGCATATGGCAAAGGTGATTACCCCAAGTAGTGTCTCCCTTTAACTTTCACAGGTGGCTCTGTGTGATAAACAGTAAATATGTCACTGACAGGGAGTTGTTTTTACAGTTTATAATAGTCATTCATCTCTGAGGAATGGTGCAAACATTATTGTAAACCTTTATAAGCCTTGCTTATATGATCCTTTTGAGTTATAACACTGTTTTAGTTACAGTACTTGGATTGCCTAAGGGCAGACATGCATCCAAAGCTATACCTGATATTTTTCTTTACCAATTTGAGGAAAACATACAGATGATGCTGGGATGAAAATATGCATTATTTCCAGTATCATAATTTATTACATTTTCCCGGTTCTGTTTATCTGTATTTTTCTCTTACAGTTACCCTGTATCTTATGGGAATTATACAGTTTCATATTACATCATGGCAACGTGCTTGGAACTACAAATGCACAGACACACAGCCAGACTAAAAAAAAAACATTTATGTAAATAGATACAATACATAAAATGTAACACATATACTTGGAAATAATGGTTAAAAATAAACATCTTTCATTCTTGAAACCAACATAGTCACTTCACAGGCTGATATTGTGATTTCATGCAATATGCTGTCTTTCCTGATGATGATAAAATTATAACAAATGTGTAATACCATAATTATGGTGAACCTCCCCTAGATAAATTATAGGTGTAATGTGCCAACGTTTTTCCGTCTAGGGCCTTTGATAGAATATGGAGGGGTACTGAATGAATACATGTAGCCTATATGAAGGCACTAAGGAAGTAGCGTGGACATGAGCAGAACGCATGTGCAGGGTTTCCTCTATATACATTCAGGAGCAGTGCTGTTGCAAAAAAACCCAAAACCCCAAGTCATGACATCGGGGTATAGCAGAGACACAGAAGCATGTTCAGTTTCACTTTCAGGTTTTGGCAAGTTGCAGGGACAAGAGTCCACAGATTAAATACATAACATGTGTGGTGCCTGTTAATGTATAAATGACTGAAATATTTTGTTGAAATGCCATGTGTACCACAGGTGGTCTCAGAGCATCCCTTCACTGTACTGAAAACATAAAAAATGTATCGCACCAAAGACTCCTGGACTGAAAACGTAACAAACGGAATGTTTTCTGCATCAATACACCCTTAAGAGACATGACATGCCCACAATAGTGAAAAGGTGATATTGTGACTTAATTTTTGCAACTCAATAGCTATGGCTTAGAAGAAACTAGTGATACACCGATCAGCATTTTTTGGTCCGATCACTGATAACGATCATGAAAATCTTGATCTGGCAATTGCCAATCAGAGGGTGGCAGAGGGTGCATCATATATAGAAATAAAACTATCTGTTAATTAAGTAATTAAGTTTGCCAGTTTGAAAATGATCTCTTGTAATTTATGTGACGTGATCGGCTTTTTGATCGGCATGTTTTTCAGATCGATTTTTGCAACATTAGAAGAAACGGGGGGAAAAAAAAACTGTCATGGATTGAGGACTACCGTGTTTTTGGTGCGTGTAGGTGTGCACTTGTAGTTCCTGCATCAGTGTTTGGGTCCATCTGTTTATAGAGTGCAGGGCGTAGTCAAATGTGTAGGCTAGCATGCAGCTCAAAACTCAAGCCTGTGTTATGAAGCCAAATCAATACTGTAGGTGAGTGTATTGATCCTAAATAAACTTCATCATCAGCATCTTATGTTCCTTAACAAACACACTTGAGACCACACCTTCTGTTCTGCGACCGATTATGCAAGGTCATGGTCAGAACATTTTGTATTGATCAGCTCAACCACTGTCATCTTGCTTTTACACTTGGTGTTTGGTTGTAAATTCTGAGGTGCTGAATAGTTTCAAATGGTGTCCAAGGCAGCCAGTGTTATTATTTTTCCAGTGGTCATAATTTACCCTGTCTATACTATCCCCACTGAGGATGTTTGAGGCGGATGCAGTTTGTCTTGCAAGTTCTGTTTGGATGCTCAAATCATTTTGTGGGTTAAAAAAAAAAAGTATTTAGGAAAGAGAGTGAGCATTAGTGGTGCTTACATAATCGGATCCTTTATTCTCAAGCACATTCCCAGCCCCCCATCTGGGAGAAAAAAAAAAATCAGCTTGTCTTCTCTCCTCTCTCTTCTGCCTAACCTACTTCTGCCCAGAGGCTTGCAAATACGTGCGTAGTCTGTCCCCTTTTTCACAGCTCTCCATTTGTGTTTCTGTATCTGCATGTGTATGTGCACACACAAAGCTGTGTGTCACCTCATATCTTTTCAAACCAAAGTCTTGCCAGTTTTTTGTTCTGAGTCACAAAGCGGCACCGCATGCCTGTGCATGTTCCCGCTCCCTCAGATTTAGAGCTGAACTAAAGGACACCTGAATCAATGTTTTCAGAGTGGCGTCAGTTCCATTTTTCATCAGTTATTCTTAGTTACTTCCTCCATTCCTCCTCAAAAGAGGAAAGAGAGCTCGAGTGAGACAGACTTGATACAGATGACTAAATGCAAGAGGAGCTGGGAGAGAGGTCTTTTGTAAGACACTGCTTTCAACCATATTGCCCAGATCAATATGCCACCATAGGAAGTGTGTTGAGTGAATTGAGAGGCCAATAATGAGCTCAGCATCTACAAGGTCTGTGAAATTAAACACATTGCTCACCTGCTGCAGATATCAGTGGGCTTTGACTCTTCGTAATCATATCGGCACCCTAACATCAATGAAAGTCACTAAGCTGGAATAGTAAATTGAATATCCACACCTTGGTCTATTGTTGCTTTGGGTCCCCAAATTTTTGGATTGTGTGTTTTTTTTTTTTTTTATTCTTGTAAAATATTTGCAACAGTACAACCCTTTATCAGTTTTCGCTGGGATATTGAAATGTCAATTCATTTAGAAATGTGTTGTCGTGGTGTTGATATTCTTGTAAAGACTTTGAGTCCAAGTTTACACATACTAAACTAAATGATAGCATTAAATAGGTGGGTAATAAATGTAAATTTCCATTAAATAAGGCTTGGCACTAATGGTGTTTTTATGATGGCTGTTGATGATAATCTTGAGTAATAAAATCGATTCAGCTCTCTAGCTTCATTAATCACTTGTTGTTTAGGGAAAAAACAAGTATTCTAAGTAAGTATTTGTTAACCACACATGCAGTATGCTGATTACATGGTCAAGCCTATTTACGGTTTGTTATTAATTGTTTATATTACACGTCATTTTAAATGCGTCTATCCTTCAATCCTCTATCTTGTCCTTTCACTCAAGTAAAATGTCCTCTATTAGGCTCATACACAGTTGGCTTATGGGTAAATGGAAGCTTAGGGAGGCTGGGAGGTTGGCTTCTTAAAATATAGGGCAGCCTTCCTAATAAGGTGCAAATATCAGGCCTGTGGCATGAGTGAAGCAAATTGCTTTTTGACAGTATATTTAAGATGGTAATCGACTGTCATTTACCACAGCCAATTCGCTCTGAATTGCTACGTGTGGCTCAGTGTCCCTCCCTCTTCTGTTCTATCTTTATTCCTTTGCTTTCAATCTGTCCCCCTTTTCTTTTTCCGTCTGATTCTTCCATAATTCATTGGTGGCATGAAGACATGGCAGACTCCTCAGCCTCATGTCCACACACATATACATATGCCACCACCTCTGAGAGCAGAGTAATGCACATGCCAGATGAAATCCAGTATTATATTCATAAATCCAGCACATGCTCTGGGCCTTGGGAGAATCTAATAAGAAGGACATGTGGGCCTCTACATCATTTGAAGAAAAGAATGCGTGTTTATGAGCATTTGAACATCTGCTTGTGCTGACTATGAAACATACAAAGACGTTTAAACAGTACAGTTACAATAAACATGATACATAACAAAGTATGTTCATCCTTTTTTGCATTGTGTTCATCCGTTAAATTATTACGCCTAAATGTTGCCTTCAAGAAAGTTGTTTGCTGTAGGAAATACTTCAGAAATGTCTTCTACTAACACCTGCCCAATTAATATTCAGTAAAGACGGAATGATTGCCACCATATGCACCCACTAATGGCCTCTTGTTTTTGTTGGTGCAGTTCTCATGGAGTCTGGAGTTTTAGTCTTTGAAATGCAAAGACACATTGAAAGTCATGTTGACACAGGCAAAAAATAGTCTGTTTGACACATTGAGATGCACATGAAACACTATCACATAATTTCTGGATTGATGACTTCTTTGCAAGCTTTAAATGCACAGTTATGATCTGTTACTTTTATGATCCTCTACTTTATTTATTCATCAAGAGTTGATAAACACTTACCGCCATCATTTAGTGTACAGTGTCAACTAAGACACTGTACACTATAAGACAGATTCTAAGAATAACCAAGGTTTGGGATTTTGCAAACTTGACTGACAAATCTAGAGGGACTGGTGCTGAATAGTGCCCTTTCTACCCTCTATTCAACAATGGCTGTCGGACATATAATAAATTGACAGCATAATGTTGTCGTCTAAAAATAGACCTAATACCTCAGTCATCAGTACACTATCAGTTTCTCTTTCCTTTAACTAAAGCTCTACCAGGCCTTTGGTTTGAACCAAGATCCTTCTCTCTCATCTGATGGCAAGAAGGAGAGAGGGTCTGTGTTGGCATGGAGGACATGAAAGGCAGCAAGCATGTTGTGACAAGATCCGGTGTAGCGAGTTTTCCTTTCTTGGCCATGTTTTGTCCCTCTAAATCAGACTTTCTTCTTTCTGTTGCCTTCCAACCCTTTCTGTGTCTCTTTTCAAATGTCCTGTCTCACTCCATCACTTCCTCCTACCCCCTTTCTCTCCCTCTGCTTCTCTTTTCTCCCAGATAAGGCCAGCAGAGCTGCAGGCTGCTGGGCTGGTTAATTGGAACGGGAGATTCTCGAGGCCTGGCCAGTGAGCCTTGTGCTTCCTACCAAAACATCTCCAGGCACTAAGACAGCCGCACGCATGCTGCTGGGCATGCACACACATGTGCACGCACACCACAAACTCAATCATCAACATTTCTGCATCCCCAAAGCTAACGTTTTATATTTCACGCCTGCAGAGAACAGGTTTAGCATCTCACTCAAGAAAACTTCTACAGGAAAACTGCACTTACAGATATGTAAACATGCATAATTCGGACAAACTATAGATGCCCAGAGCAGCATTTGATTGCATTCACATATGCATCACCTCTAGCACTGATGGGTGCCATTCCGTTTGGAAATGGCCCATACACAAACACTCGTTTACCCCTCTAGGCATTAAAATTATAGCTATCTTTACCCACTTTATTGCAATAGTGTACATCAATATTCATCTGGGACTGCTATCACACCCACACAACAGTGATAACATGACAGGGCTTAACCTGGGGCACAAACAAACCTCTGGTTTATTCTGCTTCAGTATGCACTTCCACTGGATTCATTTGGATTTGTACTTGTAGTACTGACCGCACCTGTAGTTTGCAAGTTCTGTGGGCTCAGACAGTTGGAAGTAGGTGCAGCCACAGTGGGATTGTGATGGATGACTGGATGAACTGAAAGAGAGTTAACCAGAGGGAGGTGTAAGAAGGGAGAGGCCGCAATGGGAAATGAGAAGCATTATGTGAAGGTTGGTGTCAGATAAGGAGGAAAGAAGGACAAGCAAAAGAAAGTGTTTAGAGCCTGGATGAGCAGACAACCCAACACTAATATTACAGCACATGTGCAAAAATCTGCTGTCAGTGTTTCTGTCTGCCTCATGCCATGGTTCTTACATTAAACTGCCCTATGATGACGCTGGTTAATCGCATGCATGTCTAATTGTGCTGTTGTGTAGATAATGATTTGCAAGTAACTGCATTTTTGCAGCATTTTACTGTGATTGCATCTCAAGTAGCATGACAGGATGTCATGAAGTGTCACTGACATCGTCTCTGTTTTCCCTCCATTTATATGTATCTTGTCTCATTCCCTGGCTTCTTGTCTCGCATGTAGCTCACCATTTTGTTTTCTTCATTGGTGATGTAGTAATGTATGTATTGTAGTAATGTAGACATCACTACAGCATGTAACTTAAGACTGCATCCTTGTACTTTTCCTGTCATTTATGTGATTTGTTTCTGGCTCAGTGCTAACTTCTACAGGGGCAACACTGTCTTGAGCTTGAAATTGATCTGACTACCCAAACTAATTAAAGCACTGATTGACTTGACAGAGGACAAAACTGGAATGACCCGTTACTGCAGTCACACTTGGGTCCTAAAGCAAGAAGCAGAAAGTGTTTGTGTGTTTATTGCATGCTCTTAATTATGATAAATATTTTTTTATTTTTTTTTATCTCTCATGAAACTTTGAACCTTGTAGAGCAAATTCATTTACTTTCCATGATTCACCTTGTCAACGTATCAGGCAAAAAGAGCAACACGCAGTTCCACCAAAAGTCATCATTAATCTCTGTGTTACAGCGCTAAAAGCAAGGCTAAACCCCTTGATCTGTTGCATTAGCATCTCCTCATCAAGGCTAAATGCAGTTAGCACTAACAGCCAGGCCTAGTCACTAGTGGCTTACCGCTGACGAGACTGATCAAAGCGAGTAGTCTGATGTAGAATAAAGACCCATTCACCTCAGTCTCAGCTCACATAGTCCATATAAATTGAGCTCTACATCACAAATAGAGATATATATATATATTTTTTCATCCAGCTTGAAGATTCCCTGTGTCCTTCATCTTGTCTTGGAACTTTAGGTTTCCTCCCTTCTTAAATCCCTGAGTCACACATATGTCGCATCATCGTACTGCAGCATCAGTCAGATATTTTGACTTTCTCGTCAGTAAGACGCACTCCCAACAGCTCCTAAGAAAAAAAAATCTCTGACTTTGGCAGTTGACATGCATGTGATGGCATAAACAACATTCCTCATTCATCAAATTAGAAGTTGCCCTTCATACACCCAAATCATTATTTATTTTTTTATGATCTAAGCAGTTTTCACAATTATCAAGCCAATGTCAGATCCCACTGGTTTCACTTCATCTTAAATAGCAAATACTTAACATCAGCTGCTTTCCCTGCCTCCACCAATTATTTACCATTGAAAATCTGAATTCATCCTTAGTTTAACTATTAACACTTTCTCCTTCCCTGCTTTCTTCATCTGTTTCGAAACAATATTTCTTCCTTGGTGTTTGACACTGAGAATGTTTTATTTTTTTTTTAATGGTTTTAATTTCTCTCTGTCCTGCTCTTTCTCTCATGCCTTCTCACTCTCCATCTTGACCAGGAATATTAAAAGTGGCTCAGCGTGCCTCTCTGGTTAATTAGAGCACAGCAGCAGCAGCAGCTTCATGCTGACTGATGGTATACTGCTGAGCTTCTCACAGGCTAGGATTAATAGCTCATGCTTCACTCGGATTTGGGGTGTGTGTGTGTGTGTCTGTGGGTATGCAAAAGAGAGAGAGCGAGTGTGTCTGGGTGTGTGTCTGCATGTGGATACTGTCTGCAATGCATGTTCAGGTATACTTGTGCATTGGGAAACTATTTAAATGTATAAATATTTGTGCGAGCTACACCTCTGTTATGCTTTGTCTACATCATTGTTCAGTATAATTTTTTATTGGCTTCAGCTGTTTTTGTTGCACTTGAACGATGTGTCAGTGTCTCAGTTCCAGTGCTAAAGAGAAAAGAGGCACTAAATGTCGGACAGTATGTACTAAGGGCTGTTGATGAAGTAATCACAATAGTCTTCACCTGACTGTCTGTGAAGCGAGTGTAGAGGAAGGAAGATGAAAGCCTGGCACAGCTTCATACAACAGGTGCAGGCTCCTCTGTGGGTAATCTACGGACCCGGAGCTGAGGTGGAGTTGTGCGAAAGATGGATTAACCAAAGGACCCAAATGAACCAAAACACCATGATTTAGGCGAGAGCATGTAGCAAGGGGTACCTGACACACAAACCTAATAAATTAACAGGACATTGGAAGATTTACTCTTCCTAATGGACCTCTACAAACTGTGAAATACTGATTTAATTTATTATCTGACAGTTGCCATGCAATTAATGCGGTTTAGTTCCTCATATGACTTAAATCTAGAGAAACAAAGCCCGTTTTTCTTTCTCAAAATTCACTGTGATTTAAAAAAAAAAAATTATAAAAAAATTCCAGATGAATGTTGAGAAAACATGACATGTTTTTTTACTCCACCAAGGAACGGCAGAGTTATGTTTTTTTTTTTTTTTACTGGTATCTATCTGTTTTGTCTGTCCATTTGTCTATTCGCTAAATAACTCTAAAAGTTATGGATGGATTTGGCTGACATTTTCCAGAAATGTTGATACTGGCACAAGCAACACGTGATTAAATCTCGGTTGTATGCGGAAGGGTACACGTGTGTTTCATTCAGTTGCTGCACGCAGAAGTGAATGGTGGTGGTGGGGGGGTGCTGGTCTGCCTTGGCAGAGTCTGCATTCTCGGAGTGGTTTTCTAGTTTTAAGTTGCTGCTACAAAAAACGACTGCACACTGACTGCTTAGCTAAAAACATTCACCTCAAATGTTCCTTGCAGAATTGGAACACTATGTTGACATCCGACAGCACTTAATTGATGATGTATACTCAGGATGCTTAGTTTTAATGACCTTAATTTTTAATTTAGTCTACAATTCAATAGCTATTTCCATCATACATTCTATACTGTACATATTAGGGCTGCACAATTAATCAATTTTAAATCAAAATGTGATTAAAATTAATTTTTTTATTGGGACAATTTGTGAAAAAAGGAAAATTCTCAAAGCAATTTAATCTCCCTCATGCCTCCCAGTCACATGGCTCTGAGCCACATACCTGCAGGCCATGCATGCAGACTATTGTAGGCTCCTCCTCCTATCTATCTTTCACAGAAACCCATGTGATGACTACGGACATTAAATCTGTGATGGGCCCACAGTAGTGATACAGTACCAATGTAAGCTATTGTTTCAAGCAAGGATTTCCCAATTCACATACAACTGCATGTAGATCACTGATCTTAAGTTATCCTGCATGGATCCATACCATGCTGTCTTTTTCAATCTGGGTTGTGAAGGCAGCAGATTAGCCTGGACTGCCCTCTCCCCAGCCACATCTTAACAGGATAGACTCCCTACAGTGTGTCATTGGGTGGTCTTTCCCATGCACAGGTCTCCCAATTTAAATATAAGCACATGGAGATCATGTGGTCCACCCACAGATGCATGCACATATTATTTATGCCTGGTATCACTTCTAGAGGCCCATCATGAGAAAACATCATCGATTTGAGGTAGGGAGCAGTGGCTTGCCTTGTGGACTGTTTATAAAAACAAAATCCTGTATTCTGGTTTTTTTGTAGTTGTACTCAAAAAAAAAAATATTTTACAGCAAAAATTTGGGATTTTGTTTTTGGCCAAAATTCTGCAGCCCTAATACACACCATACTTGGTGAACACAAGGAGAAAAAAAAATAACTTCTGAAATCTTCCTGTCTGTAGGCATCAATGTAACTTAATGTAACTTAAGCTTAACTCTTTTGTTGGATCAAAATCCTCTTCCCACAACCTCTTGTAATGATGTTGATATAGCATAGCTCACTGTAGAACTCTTGTCACAAATTTTGCTTGTTTTGTATCTCTCAAATTCAAGTCCACAATAGTTGAAATCATCTTATATTAAACTCAGAGCTGCACGCATCCTCATCTAAACATAATCCAAATTGTATACACTTGTACAATTTTACAAGTATAATCAAAGAGAAAAAAAAAGATATAAATATAAGCGTCATTCAGCTTTTTTAAGGCTGCATTGATCAGAAAATATCAATATTTAAAAAAGTGGAAAAATAAAACTAATAATCAGTATGAGTTTCACTGTAGTATGGATACATTGAAATTCTCTCAAAGACTTTCTGTCAAGATTGCGCCAATGTTCCCTGTAGGATAATGAGAGAGGAAATGGGTCGGCGGTAGCACACATGACTATGCCGTTATCCCAAGGGTACATCACTTGGAGAATATGTCGGGTCAGGGTGAGGCTTGGTACAGATAGCTCTTTCAGTCAAACTGCTTGCTGTGCTGCCGCTTAGTCAAGCAATGCAAGATGCAAGAGAGATGTCCTTTTTGTGAAGGAAGGAATTTAGGCAGATGGATGTCATACTAGCAGATAGAAAATGGCCTGTTATTTTTGGAATCAAAGGGAACTGAACCAGAATCATAGATGTCATTTGTAAAACATATTGGCCAAGCCACTGTAAAAGAGGCACCGTATACTACAGCTATGAAAAACATTTTATTTCCAAATACAATCACAACGAGAAAAGTACTCGACCAACCGAATGAAACGCGTGTAACACCCCCCCACACACACACACCTCCACTGATCACAACCAAAATGTAATCATTTGTTCCTTGTGCCAGTATCAACATTCCCTGAAATTTTCACCCAAATCCATCCATAAGATTTTAAGTTATCTTGCTAACAAACAGACCAGAACTCCGCCTAAACTTGGTGGTGTAAATATAGATAAAAAGTCAAATTCACACCGAGTATATCCCCTTTCAGATGAGCACAGGCACTGTCACACAAGGACAGTCTGCTGGATGTAGTCAGTTGCACATGCGAGTACAATCAGTTGCAACACACTCTTAAGCACACGCAAGCACAAGCCTCAGAGCTCTAGTTATCTCCTGAGGCTTGTTATGTTTCCTCAGTGTCCTTGGGATTTAATAGTACCATCAGGCCTCAAGCCTGGCATCAAGCTTGCCAATACCCCTAATAACTCGCAACACAATATTCGGTGGATGCACTGAAACTCAACATAGTAAAACTTCATAAAAAAAAAACACACACACACACACAAAAAAAAACACACTTCTTCTCTGTGAAGCATAGGAATCCCCAATCAGACAGAAATAACTCACTGAATATTCATTATGTGCACAAAAGGGACAGTGATTTAGTTAAAAGCGCTTGATAAGACAAGCTTAAGGTGTAGTACTTCACAGGTTTTATCATGTTGCTGGTGACATTTATAATCACAATTTTACAGTGTCAAGACCTTTCTTTTCGCTTACTTGGAATGTGATAAACAGCAGACTATCGGTTCATGGTGTAGTACTGTACAGTATCTCTGTGTATTACTGTCAGGTGTGCGTACTGGTGAATAGACATGTATAGATTTTAAGATGTAAGATAGGAATGGTTTTAGGAAGGAATTTAAAATATGACTATAATACAAATATGTGAATCTAAACAGGGCTGCACAAAAACAGAATGCAAATTGAGTCTACTTGCGAACTTTTTAAACGACCAATTATTTTGAAAAACTTTCAGTAAAAACAAGCAAATAATAGAATAAAAATGTATATTCATGTTACATTCCGTCATTGTAACTCTCTCTTCTCGGTGTCATTTAATGCAATAAATACAAACCAATTGTTTGATAGCCTGATAATGCCGTTACAATATAATGCTTTGATTAATTGTGCAGTTTTAGTTGAGAATTTTAAATAGATCGTCTCTCATATATTTGAACGCATTTACTGTAAAGTGTGAAGAAACTAAAGGTTGTATGACTTTTGGAAACACATTTTACCTGTTACCCAGATGATTCCCATGTGCCAGCTGTCTACTACGAAGCCAGCGATGTTTCCTTAAAATGAATAACATTCCAGCTCTGCACATAAAGTATCTGCCTAGAGTGTCTGCTAAACTTCAGAGAGAAAGCATACCTCCTATGCGTACCTTGTTTCCATCACAGTGAGCACTTGAATTAGCTTTTGATAATGTCAGACTGCAGAATGAAGTTTTTTTTTTTTTTTTTTTTTTTGGCTTTCTTCTTGTGGTGTTGGAATCCTTCAAAGGCTGTCATAATGCTCTTCTCTACTTTCCATGTAGAAAATGTAGACCTCCTGCATTGAAATTAAGACGGTGTGAGATTTCCATTACCCATCACTCAAATAAACCTCTATTATTTTCTATGTTTAATTTCTCATGGTTCTGTATGTTCCTGTCGACATGTTTTCCCATCCCACTTAAAACCCCTCCGACTCTGACCACACTGATGCACCCATCCTTGCTATCTTTCCTTCTATCTCATTTTCACGGTCCATGTCATTCTTTTGCCCTCCTTCCCTACCCTGCATGTGTTCTAGCATCATCAGTGTTGTCACTTTAAAGCCTGGCAGGATAGCACAAGGGAACATGAGCAGGGTTCAGCCTTGCTTTAATTGTAGACTTTCTGTGACGGAAATTAAATCTCACTCAAGAAATAATAGCTAGGGATTAGGCAAGGCCCCAGGGTCAAGTCTGGCTATTCAGACAGCTATTGACTCGGCAGCACTCCACTCTGAATCACATTTGATTTAATGATGTGTGTGTTTGCATATGCATGTCTGCTTTGTGTGTGTATGTCAAAGTGGATGGATTCGATTTGTCATATGTGGTCCATTGCTAATTGGCCAAAAGTGTGTATGGGTGACAGCTCTCCTCATTGCATGTTAAGTTTTGGTACATTGCACGAGATATATGTTGATATGACTTAGAGTGAACAGATAAAGTAAAACATTCATATTACTCCAGGTCCTGTGGGAACTTTAGAGTCGTACAAAAGTTAAAAAAAAAAGCTTATTTATTGTTCAGTTCTTCTTTTTTTTTTTTTTTTGAAGTGTCAGCTTTTAACTGAAGGGAGCATAGGGAGTTTTATATATAGTACGTGGCGCCTAAAACTGCAGGCGAAGGCAACTATGGGCAAAGCTGAGGAAAGATAAAAGAAATTTAATAACAAGTAACTTTTTTTTCCTAATAAGTGAACGGTGACCAACTTAACAATGTATTAGACTTATTTGTAAATAATAGTTTTTTTCTGTCTGTTTCAGATTCCCACCGGCCTCAAAATGATGGGCTGTAGACCCTCATAATTCTCCGTGGTCTGCGAGTTTCAAGAGAAGAAGTGGCATATGCTGAAACCATGAGCGCATCCTATGCTCCAGCAGATAGCAGCAAGCTCTGACACCAGACTCCCTCCCTCATTTTCTTCTGCTCACACTCCCGTTAAAGAGAGATAACAGGCAGATAACGCTTCCCCCAAGCTTTTGGCGGAAGTTCAGATTTCCTGGAAATTGCACTAAGATCTGGATTCCTTGAGTCGAAGATTCTATTTTCAGTTCAGGATAGACCAAGAGGCTTTTGAAGAAAAAGGCTCTGTTGAAATTATCATACCTCCCCTTATTGTACTCTACCCCTGTTCCTCATTCCTTTCCTTTAAGTCCCAGAGGCACCAACTGATGGAGAAACGAAGGAGAGAGTCAGGATAAGGACAAGAATTAGAGCATCAGTGAGAAGAGGAATAAACTGCTGATTCTTTGAAACTGGAGTAGAGCCTTTGAGATTACTTTAACCAGTGAGCTTTGTATCCCACTTGTTTACATTTATAAACTAAGTTCATTAGCCTCAGCTACAGTTTACATCTGTGGTGCATACAAACGACTAAGGCAACAAATAGAAAAGGGGAAACCTGGGAACTTTGAGCATGACAAGAGGGTTACGATTCCTGTGCTGGCCCCTGTGGCCTCTGGCCTTCTCCAGTCTATTCTCCACAGTCAGGATGCTGGAATTTGGTGGGGCGCCTGGCCAGTGGGCTCGCTATGGGCGCTGGGAGGCAGGATCAGTGGGTGAGTTGAGTTTTAGTCTCAAGACCAACATTAGCAAAGCTCTGGTACTCTACCTTGATGATGGTGGCAACTGTGACTTTTTGGAACTACTCATTGCCGGTGGTCGCCTCCAGCTGCGCTTTGCCATCCATTGTGCCGAGCCTGCCACTTTGCACATGGAGACACGAGTGAATGATGACCGCTGGCACATGGTCTTGCTTACCCGTAACTTCCGTGAAACCCTCCTGATGGTGGACGGAGAAACCAAAGTGGCTGAAGTCAAGTCAAAGAGGAAGGAGATGGCAGTCGTCAGTGACTTGTTTGTTGGTGGTATACCGCCTGATGTGCGTCTGTCTGCGCTAACATCCAGCACAGTGAAGTATGAGCCACCCTTTCAGGGCTTGATATCTAATCTCAAAGTTGGGGAGATGCCTCCTACTTTGCTAAATAGCCAAGGCATCCAGAGCGACCTGGAATACCTTTGCACCAAGCAGAACCCGTGCTTCAATGGAGGGTTTTGTTCCATTCAGTATGGTGAGGTCCACTGTGATTGCACCCACACCCGCTTCAAGGGGAAGTACTGCAAAGAAGGTAAGACACCGTCACACCCTGTCTAAAATGTCTTCATACCTTTGCATTATTACTCTGTGGTGACTTTACCCCCAGGGCAGGTAGATATTCATTCTCTTTTTTACTGATCATTTTAGTTTCTTTCCTTTTCTTATGTCTGGGCCCCGGGTAGAAAGTTTGTTCTTTCATCACTTCAGGTTCTGTTGGGTTATGTGTTTTGGACTGTCCAGTGGGCAGACTCTAAAACTGTCCATTTGCAGAGGTCACCAGAGTCTCATTTATCTATTCCAGCCTTTTGACAGATGAGGTGTCATGGGTATTCAAAAAGGCTGCTTGTGGAAGATATTATTTTAGTCAAAAGTTTCTTTGTTTGAAATATTGAGTTGTTAAAAATAAAAAAGTGTCTTAGGGATTATATGACTCATGCGAGAGATTCAGACATGGCACAGGTGTTACTTGGAGTGTGGTTCAGATTTTAATTTTTTTTTAAAAAACAATACTTAACTTCAAAGGTGCTGAATATATGAATGGAACATTTTGTATGCAAAATTGGTGAAGGTTTGGTTCACAATTGACTTTTTTCTCCCTCTGCTTTTATTTCCTTAGCACATCTTTCATCCATCCTTTCCTTAGTTCGTCCTCTTTCATTCTTTCCTTTTTGTCTCTCTCTCTTTTTTTTCTCCTTTTCTTTCCAAGCCTATTGTCTGTGGCGTAAAACCCTGCTCCTGCTTTCATTTGCTCTTGGGAAGTGCTCCAGTGCTGTCAGCTCACGTCAAATTCTGTTCTGTTTCAAACCTCTGCCTCCCTCCTTTACTGACACATACCATTTCCATATCTGTGCTTTTTTTTTGCTCTCCTTCACATTCATCCATCTCTGTGTTTCTGTTTGTCCTGCAGCGTTTCCTTCACCCGCCTCCTACCTTTTCTTCTCGAGGCTATCTGGGCTTTCCATCGGTCTTCAAGCCCTCCCCCTCTCTGTCTCTCCCAAGTTCACTCTCTTACTCCACTTATCTCTCTTTCACCTTTACCCGCTGTCAGCACTTCCTACTCCTGCCTCTCCTCCTCCTGCACTTATCTCTCTCCTCTTTTTTTTTTTTTTTTCATCCTGCCTGCATCTCAACACCTTGCTCGCGAATTCCCTCATTTCTTATGCAGCAATCACAAAGTCTTAGAAGCTTTTTGTGCTCTGCCTCGATTATTTGTAATGGACGGGGTGAGGTGGACATGGATATAGTATGAAACCAATACCCTATCCAGTTTTTCCTGTTTTATTATGCATTTACTTGATTTTTGCCACGAGGAGTTACTGCCCTACAATCTGTAATTACATGAAATAAATGATCAAGTCCATGTCTGAGTTTTGAGTTTGTACTGAAGTACTGAAATCAACCCCAACAAAGTATTTTCTTGTATTTTTTTGTTACACTATCACTTTGATAGATCTGAAATAGTAAGAATAAAATTAGCATGCAGACATGATTGGAGATCAAAGCAGTCATTGTTTTGATGTAGCGAGTTGAGAGCAGTCTTAAACAGCTCGAGGTGCTCTATTGTTTCATCCTCGCTCCATGATGCTAAATAGAGGCAGAGTGCTTCATTCCTTGTGGATGAGTTGCTACTGTTAACCCCTTTGTAGCCCAACAAACGATATCACCGCCAGACCCCAACTGCATATAGGTCTGTCTCCGTCTTTCTTTCTGTCTCGCACACATTTCTCAGTCTCTTTAATTCTTCAAGCCTGTTCTCCCTCCCTCTGTACGCTCCGTGTCAGATTGCTGTGTGGTTGCTGGAAGCTGAAACTGCTGCCCAGCTCTTGGCTAAATTGAGAGCAGAATACCAATGCAGTGCTACAGTGACTGCAGGAAACATTTGTCCTTTTGAAATGGAGAAAGTAAGGTAGAGGGAGGGGACAGGGATGGAGATATGGAGGTAAGGAGGGAAAGCCGCAAAACACAAACAAGCAAACTGGAGAGGGCAATCATTAATCAACAGTGAGTAATGGAGAAGAGAGCAAGAAAGACATAGACGTAATGAGGATTTTCCTTTTTGCTCAGGGTCAGTTTCTTTTCAAGATATTTTTTGGTTTGAGGATTGCGAACTGGGTCATTATAACTGACTGTTGTGCAGTGCATTTATCCCTGTCGCCTAACATGTAGGCGGATATGTTAAGGTCTCTTCCTCCCTCCCTCTCTCTCTCTCTCTCTCTCTCTCTCTTTCTCTCTCTCTCTCATAGTTTGATTTAAGCCACTTTAGATCTCTACAAGCAAAGCCATGTCTCCCAGTGTTTGCTCAGTGGTGAGAGGACCATGTTAAAGGAAAGTATATTTCTAAAGGACTGCATGCTCACTTGAGAGAAGCAGAACACATCATTTTAGGGCAATATTTTTAATCAGATATGACAGATGCGATATATTCATGTGTCTAATTTTAGATGATTCATGACATGTTACTCATAGGATTTATGCATTTAGCCAATACATTTCAAATGCATTTAGTGGTAAGCTTCAGTTATGGTACAGCACTATGAATATACAAAAAGGTACCATTTGAGCATGAATTTTTCAGCATAATTACCACACACAGTTTTCAAGAAATTTCAGTAATTATGTTAGGGAATTAAATGTTTTTTCATGGAGATTTATGGAGACACAATCCATAGGCATCATATTAATGTTGATTGATAGGATAAACAAAATCCTGAAAAATCATATTACTAAATATTACCTAGCCAATTTTAGTTCTGAGGCTTTCATCTTAAATGCATGGCAACATATATCAATGTTGAAGCAATGTAGTATTTGTCTTAAACAGGCCTATGTCTGCTGCGTAAACCAGCAGCACTTTTGTAGACCAAAAAAGTATGTGAGCAGGTGCCAAAACTGTTCCATCCACATACATGGACAGAAGCATGTGAAGTTGCGATTGTACAACAGAAAATAAAAAAATTGCCACTAGATATTTAAACAAAATTACACCCATCACTAAGGGGAAGACAAAAGACTGAGTAATGTGGAAATTAATATTGTGATGGTAGAGATTTGAACGTGAATTTTCGACATTTTTGGAAAATATATATATTTTTTTACCCAGAATTGTTTAATGCTGAAAAAAGTTTAACCATTCGTGGAATGCACCACCCAACAACAGAGTAAAACATGACCATGAGAATGCATATACAATTCAAGACGATTATAGTGATGATGATTCTGGTAACTCATTTATACATGGGTTGTTCATTATGTATTCACCATTTGTTACCTATTTGTTAATGTCTTGTAAAGGTTCATACTAGTGTAAATGTAAAATGTGATTATTTTTAACCAACAGGTGCAGTGTTTACAACTGTTTCTTTGTTTACCTGTAAAGTAGATATACAAACACTGCACCTGTTGATTAAAAATAATCAAATTTTACATTTATCTTTGGAAGACACTAGTATGAACCTTTACAAGACATTAACAAACAGGTAAAAAATGGTTAATACATAATGAACCCATTTATAAATGGGTAATAAATGTTTAATACATAGGCAATTGTGTATAGTTATTATAATGCGTTACCAATATTTTTACTGTTATGATGAAGTTCAAAAGGTCTTTCCTGAATTCCTACTGGAAAAAACCTTAACATAGAAACATAGAAATAATCCTTCAATCCTTCCAGTTTGGTCACTGTTATTTAACAGGTTTAGACGCGGAAAAAGAAATGCACCATGCTTAAATAGAGGTTTAGCTGTTTAAATACAAAAATGTTGTGATCAGAGAGACTGCTGGATTCCTCTCCCATCCTCTTTGCTGATAGTTGCTGTGTGCTCATGAATACAAGGCTTTGGAAGTGGCAAGCTTTGATGTACACATTAGAGCATACCGAGAGAGAATGGAGGCTGACTCACAGAAGTTGCTTTCAAGTCTGCCTTGAGCAGAGAAAGAAAGGAAAAGAGCCAAACTTTAACCATGTGATCTTCACCATATTATCTCACATAGATGCCCTCAACAGATGCACGTTCAACAGCAGCCTGTAGTACAGTTCAGCAAGTGATCGAAAAGGAAGCTGTGACCGAAAAGGTCCCATTTAATACAAAAATATTGTCTTTTACTCCAAATTTTTTTTCTAACGAGGAATGTCAGCCTAAACTACAATCCATAAAACTGCAAAATTGAATATGACAGGCAAGGTTTTGTAATCCAACAACAATTCAGGTTGCACCACCTCATCTCTTTTAAACACATAAAAAATACTGCTCCTTTGTAGCATTTATATTGCCTGTTGCATTCATTTGAATACCAGTTTTCTCTTTTTGAACCCCCACACCTGAGTTTAACTACTTGTTGCATGTTTCCATTGTTCATAGGAGGTGGGAAGCTCTTCAAATAGATTTAAAATTGAAGGTGAACATCACTGAATTGTGAGATTATCTAAAAATGATGGCATTTAAACACAGAATCAAACATTGATACTGCCTGAATCATTTATGTGCTTAATGTATACGTGTCTGGGCACCTCATGTGAAATAACAGATTTTGTCACCATTAGTGTGCATTTTGAAGCAGCCATGAGCATACCTTTTACCATTAGGCGTTGTAATTAAAAATGGCATGTTTCTATAATTGATGTGTACCCTGGCTTTGTTCTCTGTCGAGCCTTAAAACAATGCACAGGGCAAATAAGCTATGAGCTTTCAGCTCAGGGTAATTGGAGTTTAAGTGAATTTGTGAAAATGACTGATATGATATTACATTCTTTCACTCAACTGACTCTTGGTTCATCATCAGGATTGAATTGCACTAATTAAGCCTTAGTGACAAACTAGGCACATTTTGTCCTATATGCTCTGTTTCTGTCTCGGAAGAAAATGTTCTCCAGGATAAAACTGAGCCCCAAATGAGTATATATTGGATGTATTGATCTCTGTGGCTATATCCCACTATATCAGTTTGTGAATTAACTGGTCAGTGATTTAAATTACTTTTATATTGATCTGTGAAGGTCAGATGATGACAATCGAAGAATGAAGGTTATTTTGGAAAAATCAGTTGGAAAATGGTAATAATGTAAAACTAATAAACCATAAATGCCAGCAACATTTATAATGAAGTTTTTATCTGTCTGCCTTTCATGTTTCTATAATTGGCTTATGGATGTATATTCGTAGTAGTTCCTACCTTTTATTTGCTGCATTTATTGGGGGTGGAACAGAACAATGTACATGAGAGAATTAGTGTACGTGATGGCCATTGATATCTAGCAGTGTTACTGAAAATGTGGTTTTATTTGTCCATATTGGCTGCCTGTTCCCTGGCAGTGAACTAAACATCCTATGGTTATTTAAAGGGGATAAGGGTTGATGAAGCAGCCCATTTGCTCTTGGCATTGCCATATAAAGAAGGTTTCAAAAACAGCTGCTTAGCTCATTACTGCTCACTGCTCCGTAATTCACTTTCATCATCACTTTTTATTATATATGTTGGCATGAAACAGAAACCCGGTTTCCGAAGGAACCTGCAGTTAAGCGGTCTGGACCCTGATTTTCAGGAAGGAAGCCCCCTCCTTCTTAAAGCAAGAAGCTGTGACCTCGGGCTAGCCTTTAGCTGCAGACTGAGAGAATGAGAGAGACACAGAGCTTTGTTCAGGGAGCCTGGGCGTCAGCTTCAAACACACACTGCCCTTTTTTATAGCCTGTGGAGATGTTTTAACATCGTCTGCCATGAACAGATGCTATTTTCCTCGACAAGCCAGGGTAATCTGGGTTTATCAGCTGTTGTAATTCAAGAACGATAAGGGCCCCAACACACCTCTTAACACCCGAGCACCTATGAATGTGGCATTTAATATGTGACGGTTCTGCAATACTTTCTAGCTGGTGTTTGAAGATTTCACTTTTTAATATATATATATAATGTGTGTGTGTGTGTGTGTAAGAAATGTTATTATGTTGAGTGGAAAACCATAACATCAATGGACATTTTTTTTTCTAAGAACATTGAAGTAAACACACATCATCCACAATATGGAGAATGTGATGGTAGGTCATTTGGCTTGGAAATCAAAGTAAATTCTATGTAAAATAGTTTACAAACCATCTACATACAAAGAAAACTTCATAAAAAGTGCAGTGTTTGTGATTATATAAATTGCACAAGTTGTAAATGGATACTTTTTCATGATGCAGATTTAGGTACTTTAAAGGTAAAGTGGAAAAATAAATATGGTCATTTATCAACATTGACGCATATAATTTTTTTAAATCTCTCTTAAAGGACTTGGAGTATGCTCTGCATTTTTTTAATATACTGTACATAAAAATGTTTAGCCAATCAAAGTGCCATGTAACCGCTGCACAGCATCATTTTGTCAGTAACATGACCTACTTACAATAGTTTTTATGAGTTATATTCAGGTGATGCCAGCAGAAATGGATTGTATAATGGTGTGGAGACAGATGGAGAACAGCTTAGCTCTGTCAGATATCCATGGTGCCAAACGCAAGTGAATACAGCAGAATTAAACAAAATACATATGAAAAACATCCAGACTTGGACTGGAAAAGCCTTTAATGTCCTAAAACGAGTCAGGCTGGGTGTTGTATTTTAGTCGTAAATTAGTTGTATATTTAGTAGTAATAGCTGGGATAGGATGGTGATGAGAACTGGGCAGGGGCAAAGAGCAGGGCACACCAAGGAGAGTCATACATCATGGTGATAATTGCTCTCTCCCTATAGGCAACCACAGAGAGGGGGAGGGAGGTGAAATGTGTGTTGGGGAGAAGGGGCTCACTGCCTAATAATTGCACTCCCAATTAACTGTTTCTCTATACATAAATAAGTGTAGTGCTAATGATGAGGTTGTACCCCTCAAGGCTACCTCAGCAGCTCCCATAGATAACCTTATCAGCTCTGCGTCTGGCTGTGACAACAGAGGCTGACAGCACCCAAGCCATGTCTACTTTCCTACAACAACCCCTTTTGATAAAGTCTAATGAAGTTATCTGCTGCTTAATGTTATGATTGTATTGGTTTTCAGCAATTTTATGGCATTACTTGCTACCATGTGTTGTTGGGAATTTGCAAAACGTTTGCAAAGTATTTGTGCGTGTGTTTTGCCACAGTGGTTGAGTTTTTTCCCCCACTTCTCTTTATGTATTTAATTGTAGAACACTAATTTTGGGTGATTTTCACACACACAATTCTTGTCATGTGATTTTCATTATGTTCCTGTCCCTTATGATGCATTTTTATTTTATGTATTTATTTTTTACATTTTATTTGATATTGTATATTGTGAAATTAAAGAAGAGTACTACAATTTGGCAATATGACATTCTATTTTTTGTTTGATAGAACCTGTATTTTACCCAGGTTATTATATTGGGTAAATTAGTGACTGTGTTACTGCTTACCCTGCAGGTATGGCATTTTACTTAATAGAAATCCATATTACAGTGCTGGAAAAACCTTTTGGGATATATCATTTGTGTGATATATTGTATAAAGAACCACTCTTAGGTCATTGAACTCTGTGCAATGTTGTTCCATTCTCCAAACTTCTGAGTGTGGTCACTTTTTTAGAAGTCAAAGAATAACAAAATGTCAGTTACCCGTTTCTTTGTCTAGCTGTTAGCAAGGTAACTCAAACATTTGTGGAAGAACTTGGATGGAATTTCAATGTCTGCACTGTCTGAGTGTGTTTGTAGCTGTTGTTTTTTTTTAAACCAATAAACAGGAAAATTATTTGCATTTGTTTGTGCCTGTCTAGTGCGACCATAAGTTTTTGAAATGCAAAATAGATTTTTCTGCAAATATTTCATGGCTATATTTAAGACGGTAAAATTTTTGTCCTCACTGCTGTAGAAATATTGAATGTATTGCTGAGTATTGCATTCCTTTTCAATGACGAGTAACTGTAGTACATACCCAGTCGGTCAGTGGATAGCAACCAAGAAGACAAATCAATAAAACCACTGTGCCTTCTGTGGCACTTCACAATTCCATTGGATTACAATTCAGTTCAATTACAATCATCATGCTAATAACAATTATTACGATTATAACGATTTTTTGTTGCATCTTTTTTCCCCCTTCAGGATTTTTTCTGCCTCTGGTTCATTTGTCAGTGTCTATACATTTAATTAATCAAACACATTTGCCTCCATTATCTTTTATTTATGTCAAATTACTGCAAAGTATTTTCCATCAGGGAACTGAGAGGGTAAAGGGTAGTCGTGGCATATACAGCAAACACTGCTCTTATTCACAAACAATGGTTTCCAGTTCGCTGCAAAACATGGTATCTGTATCAAAAGTATTTTTAAAATATCCTCTATTGGCAGTTTAAAAACAATGTCATTAGAAATAAATGCGACTTATTTCAATCAAAAGTTGTTCTCACAGATTTCTACATGAAAAAAAAACAAACAAAATATTTATTTTGTTGATATCCAAACAAAATCTTCAATGAGCAGTAGAAATCCCACAAGAAACGAAATATTTCACTATCCATGCTGACCTCAGTGACTTTGGATTTGGTCTCATTGTACACTTCAGGAACTCCTTTCTAGGCAAAATACTTTCGGTTTGGAAGTTTGTATCTGTGCTATGGCATCCGCATCAGAGCTACTTCCAAACGTTGGCTTTAAAATCCGTTGGTTGATATGTCACTGTCGCCAAACAGTTGGTTTTACTCTGTCCGTCTGATTTGTTCTTAACGGTATCCATGTGCCACTTTTGTTTCCCAGCTGTGTGCTGCAGATGTGTTCCTGTCATTTAGTAATCATGAAAATAATTGGTTTTAAACATTTATTTATTTAATCGAATCGTCATTTGTTGCATTACGATTTAATAATCGATGTTTTGGCACACTCCTAAAATGGATGTTACAATAAGAGAATGAGCAACCAGAAAAGGCACAAGAAAATTAGCATACAGTGTTCAACCTGTACAGTAAAGATATTTACAACCCTTAAACTACTCTGCATGACTAGTTTTGCTTGAGTAGAGCTTTATTGTTCCAAATTAAACTCCCATTTGTTTGCCCTTTCACTCTTTGGTCATCAGTCTTTCCACCACACGATCATCCTCTCATTCTCTACCCAGTGCTTTTTTTCTGGTCATGGCTTTTTATTCAAAGTTCAAAGGCCACGTGTTCAAAGGCTTCAATTCTCCTGTTGATGGATTCTTAGCTTCCCTGAACAGACAGCAAAACGGGAACAAATGGGGGGAAAAGAGGGAAAGTACAGCATTTAGGCGCAGCTTTCCAATGGCTGTTTGATCAAAAATACGGAGGTAGGGAAAGGGAATGTATCAATCTCTGCATCAGATGCTTCAATCGGATCCATTGTCTTTTTAGAACCATGTCTTTATTGTGATCAAAATATATATATAAATAAATAAAAATTAACATCTACTACAGATGACTGACTTTCTTAAATCTCTAATCCCGTAATTCCTCTATTTTTTTTCCCCCCACTGTGTCAATGCTTTCATGCAGATTTCCTCTCATCGCAAGGCATGAAGTAAAGCATTAGTGGATTAGAGTGTGAAGTTAAGGCTTGACTCATAGAGGCTGGTAAATGTTAAATACGCTCAAAACATGTTTGTTTTCTATAATGCACTGCAGCTGGTGACGAGGATGTAGGTGGTTAGGTGTAATCAAGCGAGTGCTTTCTAGGGAGGGTGTCAGTCTGATGTTTCCAGCCTGACACCCTTTTCACCCGTTTCTCAGGTGGGTCTTTCCTGGCTCTAAGGTCCTTGCCAGTGTGATCAGCTGTCACATACAATTAAAGGCTGCTTCCTGCCTCTGCTGTCAGTCCGATAGCTGAAAAGTGAGCATGAGGTCTGGCTTACATGTCATTGTCACACGTTACTTACTATCCATCCCCATTAGACCTGAACACTGGAGACAGCAAGGGATAGCAAAACACGGTATACCTTTTTAATAAGGTATCTGTCATGTTATTTTTAGTCATTTTCCTGATTTACAGATACTTGTGACAGATCTATTAGCAACTCATGCACCCAATGCACCGGAGTAGTGTATTAGAAAGCTTGTCTAATCCAACAGCAAAGCAAATCAATAAGGAATCTCTAATGGCTTGTTGTGTTGAGGGTGCAGCATCATTGTAATGTTTTCACATCAATGGCTTTAAATTTCATATACATGGATTTTTACTGTGTCCACTGCAAAGCTTTACACAGTTATGCTTGATTTATTTTTGCTCCGCATTTGTGTATTGGCTAGTGTTAACTAACATATGGTTATTGTATTAAAACAGGGGGTACTATCAACCACAATTGTATGTTATGCTGCTTTGGACGGCGTTAAAAGACCACTCCGTATTTGCAGACACGTACAACTGAAAACCTCCAGAATGTGTTCAACAGCAAGATGGATGTCACAAGCAAAACTGAGCTGCTTGCATTTCTGTGCCATGGGTGGCATAAAGCACTCAACTGCATTGTGAAAGGCTGGCGGAGAGCTTGCCAAGATGAAAACTGTATTTGAAAATCAGGGTCATTGCACCCAGTAGTTAATAGTGGACCTTAACGTAACACATTTGTGTTGTATTGTTTAAAAGGATCAGATTTGTGTTAGTTTTTCAGCCTTATATTCAAATTCTGACACTTGAAATCAGTAAGTTAAGGAATACATTAAAATACGGGCTTTTTAATGCGTTACTACAGGTGCATTGGTCTCAGATTTTTTTCCCCTCATTGGTCTCAGTCACACTATACATTATAGAATCCCATTTTATATGTACTGTACTGTATGTTAAACAATACATTTGCAAGCGATTGGTTTGTACATTACATTTTGGATCTTTTATACATGATGTAGTATTATATTTTACTCTAGTTGCTCTCAATTGGGCAAACATTTTATTAGAGCACTTTGTAATCATAAACACAAATGTTTGTCATCCATTTCTGGCCCATAGCCACTTCTGCCATGGGTATTGTAGAGCACTTTCTGAAAATATCAGCAATATATGTTACAGACTGCATCAAATATTTATTGGTTGCTGCTTTTATTGCTTGATTATTAATGCTCAGTGTTCCTGCTGCAAAGACATTCTATAGTTTGATTGCTTTTACGTTTTATTTCATTTTTCATTTATTTATCTCGAACATACAAACAATTTCAACAAAAACAAAATAAATGAATAAATAAAATAAGTAAATAAAGAACAAATAAATATATACGATCATACGTGTATACATACATGCATTTATCCTGTTAAGGGTAAAACAGTTGCATTAGTATTTAATTTTTTTTTTTTTTTATCTAATTTGTTCATGTGTGAGAGTTTATTTTGAATCCAGGTGGTTGGTCCATTTTGCACATGTTTCTTTCCAAATACACCTGTGAAGTCATCACTGGAATAGCGATGCAACAGTTGTCAGGAAAACCGTGAACCATTCAGTTCGCCCTCAAAAGATCCATCTGCTCTTATGAACCACAGGGTTTTGGTTCTCTAATTGATTTTGCGTTGGTGGTAAAAGGCAAAAGTTCACCCCACAAGTGTTTCTCTTTCTCTCTCTCTGCGTGTAGTCATGCATCACAGGGAAGCCTCATCCCTCACGACGACAGAGAAGTGGCTTTAGACTCAAAACAGAGGTCTGCATCCATTTATACTTGTGTACATTAGATTTGCAACTTGACCCAACCCAGAATTAAACCCATTGTACGTGTATTTAAGTACACACAGGTTCCCAACTGGGTACAGTACTCGGGTATACATACAGTAATATGACACATTACTACAGTACAAGGACATGTGTTCTTTTTATACTGCTGTTTTCTTTTAAATCCCTGTGCAGAACACGCCCCTTTTGGTCCTCCTATGTTTCTATATGACTGTACACAAGTAATGGAATACGAAAGGCTTCCATCATTCAGAACAGAAAGGGTTATTTTTTTCAGTACAGTCATAGAATTAGTTGTTACTGTGAAATTCAGCTTTTGCTAACAAACAAAATCAAAAATCGAATTTGGGGAGGGGTAAAAAAATCTCTTGCACAAAACATGATCTGAAACCGAACCAACAACAGTGGCGGAAGAACCAAGGTACAGACTGAACTGTGGGATATCTGTACAGTTGCGCGCTTACACCGCAGTGTTGTTGGAGATGGCTGCCATGTTTGGAACTGTGTCTGTATCCACCTGTTCATACGGTTTTTTCCCCATATTTGAATATAAGAACCATGATATTAAGGCAATCTCTGATTTGTTGGTGTGTCCTCTAGTTTTCTGTTCATATCATTCATTCATTCATGCATGCCCATCATGCACCACAACATTAAATATGTTTAACATACCCCAGTATTATATTGGCAATAATCTGTGCTTTTTTGTTCCATTTTCAAAAATTACATTGATCTGTGCTGAGAAGTGCCTTTTCACACCTTGGATGGACACAGGCTGCACGTCACTTCAGCAGTCTGAGCCCTTTAGACTGAACCACGAGCCTTGACATACTTAGTTCCTGTCCAGGCTGGGACCTGTGTTACGTATTTTCTATCTTTCTTGCCCCTCATTTCCTGTTCTTTCTCTTCAGTTCAAGTTGACCTTTGGAACAGTGCTCCGTTTTGTACTTGCCAACTGTAGTCCAGCATCCTGAGTCAGTCTTGTTTTTCTGAGGACGACAGTATGACTACTCTACAGCACAGGGAAGCAAATCTAAGCCTGCTTCAATACAGGGATCTGGAGAGAAGTCAGATGAAAAAAAGCGGCTTACAAAGAGATAGTTATGCACTCTGCACAGCTACCCCCCCCCTTTTCATAGCTACAAACTGTTCTTCTCACTCAACCAGTTTTGCTTTGTGAACCCAGGCTGCTGGTAAAAATGATGACTGACTGTTATGTGACTGATAAGAGACTCCTGTGACCACATGCATCAGTTGACCTCCCTATGGCCCTCTCCTGGACAGCTTGTTTGTGCATCAACTCAGAAAAAAGATACATGCGAGAGAGTGGGGTGAAACAGCATGGTAAAAAAAGCCATGAAAGTAGAGCGGCACAATATAATATTTAAGTATTATATTATTGCAATGTATGGGTGTGCGCAAGTACTGGAATTATTTTTTATTTGTACTTTTTAAAAAAATGTATATTTAATTTTTATTTCTTTACTTATTTATGTTTGTATTTTTTACATTTCTTTTTAATTAATTATTTAGTATTTTTAAATGTATTTGTTTACTTATATAGTTTTACTTATTATATTTAGTTATTTCAGCTACAAGGAGGATGATACCAAAATGTATGTTGTATGTCGACCGCTAATGCGTCTATTTGCATCGGTGTCAGTCAGCTGTTATATACTCCTTGAGTATTTTTTTTCAAATCGCAATATCTCTCACAAGGTTAAAAAAAAATTTAAAAATCCCAACGCCATTTTGATGCAGCTAGAAATGACAATTGGACTGTGTGGATGGTCATTGCCGTATGTTAGGAAGCATTTCCTTGTTCACTGCCCTCGGGATTCCTCTGTAATCAAACCTCTGCCAGCTCAATGTTGAAACACAACAGTGACTACCTTGTTTTTCTGGTGTAGCATAACAGTGCCGGTGGAAAAATCCTAATTCTGTTATTTGACAAAGTACCCCACAGTACACATCAGCAAAGTAAAGAAAAGGTCTTGGCCACACTATGTACGACTCTGCTGACCTTTTAGGACTACTTAAAGACACTAGGTGACACCACTGCCTGCAGTCGGCACAATCAGGGCGACATTCATTATTACTTTATATATACATCTCCTGTGAACAGGGCGACCTCCATGACATTAATTTATTTAGACCTCCAAACAGACAGGGCCACCTATGGAGTTAATACGGCGCTGGCAGAATCAAATTGCTAGGAAATGAGGTCTGATTGCTGATGTGCCTGCTGCTGTACTGCTGTCACTCAAGTTGGGAGCTGTTTGTGCTGTTTGTGCATGTAGCTCATCAGAGCTCTCCTGCCTTGATGCTGAGTGAGACTTAACAGCAGAGAGGATAAAATATATGCTCCATTTTTATGCAACTTCCTGTTTTACTTTAACTATGAGCTGAGATAATTGAATTGCGAGCTTAGTTTTTGTAAGATGTGTGGAAGGAAAGCTGAAGATTTGAGGCTAAGTGCCAACTCGCTTCTGTCATTATTCTAAATGCCTCTGCAAAAATTAAACTGTTATATTGTATTGTACAGAGTATAATATATAATATTGTATATTATATTCTGAAAATCTAATGAGTCGGCTGTATTCACCCCAACCGCCCTGTTTTACAGCAAGCAGATTGACTGATCAGTGTCAGTAAAAAGAAAACTACAAAGGGTCTGTGGAGTAAATATGACTTGAGAGATGGAAGCAAATTTGTGTTACCAAAAGCTAAAAAAGAAGTTAAAAGAAGATGCATTTCATTTAAAGGGGATCAGTTGTGGAGCATTGCTGATCTCAAACTAAAGTACTTCCTTTGTTATGTTCAAGAAATCGTTATGTGCATTATTATTTAGGAGTTATGGCTGTAATTGATGGGGGAGGGGGGAGTCATGTATGTGCATGAGTATGTATATATGTGTATATACATTTATGTATTTTTCATTTTTTTCTTTCCTCTACCTGTTTGATATCATGAATTGTGTAACTTAATATGTAGGGTAGGTGGGCATTAATAAGCTTTGCTTCTGCCTGAGCCTTTTTCAGTCAAATTCTGTATTGTTCTCTCTTTTCGGCTGCTTTGAATTGAATATATGACTGAAATAAACTAAACTAAACTAAAAACTAAACTAAAAAGCCTAAATAAGGGAGATCTCACCCAACTAGGTAAAAGCTGCCAAAAGCTGAAGCTCATCCGTCATGCAACAAAGAATGGAATGAGGAGTTTGAGGTTTAGTAAGGAATAGTTATTGAGCCAGAAGAGAGCACTGAAATATAGTGCAATGCAATTTAATTCTCCTAATTGCTAACTGCAGTGACTCCACAGATTGAGAGTCTACAGTGGTGTTTGTTGGAAACAACAGAACAGCTTGAGGGTCACACTGTGAGCGGTGCTTTAGTGGGCAGCATATAAGAATACCGATCTGTAGATTGCGTGTCTGTGGGAATGTGTAGAATTGTAATGGGAAGAGGTACGCGGGACTGTGTGGCCATCGGCTTGTGCGAGGCCTCATTGGTGAGGCTTCCAGCACGGCTCCTCTTTCTTGCAAGCAGGTTGACAGATGGCATTGATATATTTACATAAAAGCATCCACAAAACAGAGATACAAACGCATAGTGTGTGAAGATGTTTCACCTGTTATCCTCTGTACATTCGGCTGGTTTCCCCACTGACTGACTCACCATGGATACGCGCGCCTTAACGACAGTTTGATTAGCCACAGTATAATGATACGATAATGTGATGCAAGAAAACAGATTTTATTTTTATATTCCAAAAAATATTATTGTAATTATTCAATCTTTCCATGCTTTTGGAGCTGTCATCACAACCTAGCGCTGCATTTATTCTCAGCCATCCCTCTCAGCAAAAGGACTTAATCACACATTTCCATAAACACATAAACACATTGACACACATCCTCTGGCGTCAGTGCTCACAAGCCGAACAGGGAAGGTAAATATTGACTCACAGTCTTCTCATTAAAGGGCTTTTGACTATCAGAGCCTGAAAAGGACATAGTATACTAATTACAAATGGTAGAATGCCAGGGGCAGTGTGTGCTTGTGATAATGGTCACCCTCTATCTCCTCTCTCCCTTGGGTATGGTTATTGCCGAGGGAAAACTTGGGCTACAGGGTGGAATCAAATTGGAGGTCATTGTGGATGTTAGGAATTATGTCATTAATGCAGAATACATAGCTCATGTGAAAATAGGGTTAATCTCGTTATGCCAAAGGTTCATGCCAAGTTTATACAATAAGCACAGCTTCTAGTCTCATTTTCTCTGCCAGCTGTTGTCTCTGTATAGTACTAAGCCATGCATTTTTTAAAGGACTTAACAGCTCAGAGTTACCCAAGTATAAAGCCTGTTGGTTTAATTTAGCTCCACCATAGCAACAAAGTCATACAAAGTCACTCGTATGGTTAGTAAAACGGGAAATTTAGAAATTAGAGTGAATAGGATGTTGTCACTCACGCGTGTACGGTGGGACGAGAGCGAGAGGAGAGTAAAGAACTGGGGAGGGGGGTAAAAGAAATCACAGTGCCAAAGAGAATCGTTCTGTGCTTCTTATGTCTGATCAAACTGAAAAAATGCTATTACTCTATTGTCAGTGAAGCTGCTCTCCCTGGTTTAACTTTGGAAGATGCACTGACCTTTTCAACACTTTAGCACGTTGGGTCTATTACACACTGACAATTCACCTCTCCCTTTTTCCGTGCAAGAGGATAATACAAGCTCCCATTTTTATTGTGATGAAAAGGCAGCACTGGCTTTAGTGTGATTTCATTTCCCCTGCTCTTGTAGCTTCTATAGGCAGGTCCTGACAGTCACTTCACCTGAAAGCAATCACCAGGAATGGTCGTTGCTTTAGTGTGTGATTGAATACCTATAAATCTGACCCTCTTTATTTCCCCTCCAACACAGAACGGTGGAGGAATGCCAGCTTGCACAGACCAGAGAGTGGATTATCTTCCCTGGTGGACGTTTAACTACATCACAACGCAAAGCTCATATCAAATATGTAGTGGAAGGGATTGATTGAAGCTCACATTGTAATCCATATAATACTTACAACATTTATATTACCTCAGTAATTCTGTATGACTGTTGAATTGCGTGACCAGGGATGTCCTGTTCTTTTTTTTTTTTTTTTTTTTTCTTCTTGCTAAATATGGTGCAGCATTGACATCATAGTGACTCAGAGTTGCATCTGCTGTCTGCTAGGACGCCGATCGCTGCCATTTATCTATTTTTATTCAGCCAAATGTTTGGGTTGTTGTTTTTCTTTTTCATCTTTACCACAAAAGTGTTGATCTTGGCTTATGGATACAACAAGCCTAGACAAACACCATCTGCATAATCCTGTCCCTTGAGTTTGAAAAAGTAAACCATGATGCATGCATTGCCAAATGATTTCCAGGGTGATTTTAAACCGAAAGGGCAGATGGGGATGGAAATTAATTCCGTGTTTTATTTGTATTGTTAATAACGATGACTGTGAGGCTGTTTCGGCCCCTGAGAGGATAGGGCAATCTTACAGCTTACAGGCAAAATGTTGATCAGGAAGGGCAGTCATTATTGCATAGCCACTTATAAATGATGGATCTGGTGGTATTGTTATAAGCGCTCCGACTCGGATGCCAGTATTGAACTATATCCGAGACTTGCACTTTATTCATACTTAGTCACGACCACAGGCAGGAACACACAAACATACCCTAAGACCGGACACACATCCTGCACGTACCCATTTGCTAAAGATGGATATGTTTCCTCCATCTGTTTTCAGCCAGGTAACTACTGTGATATGGCCTGGTTTGTTTTTTTTTTTTGGTGATTTGTGTGTCAGGCTGTGTGTGTACGAGGGGTGTGTGTCGTATCGCACAGGTGGCAGGCAGCAGGGACGGGAGCGGGCCAGTGAGCAGGTAGAATACCGCTGAGGTGGAAATAACACAGTCTGGACTCCTCCGCTGCTTGGAGAGGCCTGGCGTGAAATGCTGCAGGTAATGCTGACCGCACACTGTTGCTCCCCCTGCGCCGGACAAAATCTGGTACAGGTGCATCTGTGTGACTTTTTATATCTGGACAATACACGCTGATATGTGCCGTCACCAATTCGCAAACGAGTACATTCATACAGGTTCATGCACTGTACCAACATGTACAAGAAAGAGCTGTTTGATCTTTGTGCCATTTGAAGGTTGGATCATTTTCTGCACCAGTAGTAGAATGACTCACTGAAAGTTGTATATTGATGCCGCCCCCCTCTTTGCGCTACCTGCATGTGACCGCGTTTGACGTTTGCCTTTGCTACATGGAAACATGACAACGTCTGAGCAAGTAGTTACACATTGAAAATGGAAAATCTTAACAGAGATTTTATTCTTTGTGATGTTTACCTTTGTGGGTAATTGTCGTGGTTTAGGATTCACCTCCCCATTTCCAGCTGTTTGTTTGAAACAAAAAAATGTAAGCTACAGAGTTTTTCTCCCATATTTCCAAAATTTTGTATAGTTTTTCCATAGTACCGGCAAAAATGAAGTGTGGAGAATCAGTATAGTAGTATAATGTTAGATAGTATTTGATCCAAATTGTTGTTCATAGTCTTGTTTTTTATTTTTAGATAGTCCACCATACTAGACAAGCTTGAAGTAGGCTAAACATTTAAAGTCAGTGGTTTAGTCTTCTTAAACAGAACCTTTAATAAAAAATAATAAATACTATTATTGTGGATCCCTTTTTTGTGTAACTTTGGTAAAATAAGGCACTGCTGTTGAACCTGTACATTTGAGTTTACTTGAGGCCATTTGTTTTTCACTTTGTCACCAGCTATTTCAATAGCTTGTTCAACAGTAGGTGTTAAGGAATTAAAAACACAACCAGTAGAGGTCATAGAGCTGTAAGAAAGGAGTGTAGTAGTGGATAGTTGAGTAAGGCACACTAGAGCAAAAAACCCCAAAACAAAATCAAAAGTAATGTTGAATCAAAAAAAGCTATAAATAGTATTTACAGCTGTGCATATGCTGATCGTTCCACAGGTTGGGTAGGAGAGATACTCGTATGTGTACCAATACATAGATATTTTTTTCATATATAACAGTGGAAACAAGGTTTTGGACACCCTTACAATAGCTGTGCCCTGCGAGTGACCCAACTGAAAAACAATCTGCCTTTCTGATCACTTCAAGTGAATAATAGTTCATTGCTATGCCATATATTCACTAGGGTATAATAAAACAAACTGCATGATTTTTAGCCATTGATTAAGGTCCACTTTCATAAAAAACAAAAACAAAAGATATTTATTGCTCATTTAATAACCAACATAAACTTGGCTGCTATTTAATATTTTACTACGGCATTCATCAAGCTTTTTCTTCTGCTCGTAGCAGACATTTTTTTCCCCTCACATTCACCTGTTGCCACTGACCAAAGCATAAAGTTCCCAACTGAGAGCCAGCTGCTCTTTCTGTTTCATCTTAACCAGACAGGTGCTGATGCCAAAGGCAACCAGTTGGGTCCAGTTGTGTAACTGACTCTAACTGTGTGATCATCACGAGCAGTGGTGAGCAGGAACAGACAACATGAGTAAGAAAATCAAGAAGACTTAACAGCTGGTAAAATCGTACAGTTTCACACCCTATGCTCGGGGAGTCTTTGTCGCTAAAACACGTATTATACGCTTGATTCTGTCTGACCTGCATACATGAGTGATCAAGCTTTTTGGACTGTGAAAGTGGTGAAGATGAATAAAGGAGTCAACCTCCTTCTGCTCTGTCTGCTTTGTTTTGTGCTTGGCTCTTTGGCAGTGAGCCTCGAGTCCAGTCAACTTTCACTGCTGTGATTTGTCTGAGACACATCAGTAGCTCAGAGAACTGCTCAGCTTAGTTGGAAGTTAAGATGGGAAGAGTGAGGGCTTGGTTTGTTTGGTACCATCAGGCATCCTGTGTGGCCTGTCTGTAGTTCAGGTTTCCATAATAGTCGCACTTCACAGCAAACAAGTGGTGCCTGGCACAACAAACCATGCCCCCCTTGACCACATTTGACCTGGTTTGTCCTATCTCTTATCATTGCAAAAACACATTTATGGTGACTGTGACCTTGAACTTTGACCTACATTCGCCAAATTTTGAGGGGATCTATTCTGTAACACCAGGCACTTTTCCTGAGCATTTAATGGAAATTGGTCTGGTAGTTAAAGCTGCTGACACACAAACCAACTCAAAAGCAATATCCCTTTCCCCTTCAGGGGTTGTGGTAAGTAACACACAGACCCATAGAAAAACTGGCAGTTAGTTTGTAAATATGCACATACAGCTCAAGACAGTTTAGCAATATATGTTTCTGGCATACACACACTACCAGGTTTTAATGGAAATTTCAGTCTGACACTTGAGGATTAGTGAGTACAAAATTCAGTAATTTGCAGGAAGTAATCTTTAAAAAAACAAAAACAAAACAAAATATACTATAACAAATATTGCCTTGATAACAGTTTTGTGATATATTGCGATATATATTATGATCTTAGTTTTGTTAATTTGGATCGTATTGCTAGACAATTGATTCATGCACAAAACTACTTGAGGTTTTGTGCAGAACACATACAGTAGAAACTTTTCTGTGGTCTCTCCTAGAATCAAATCAAATAAAAGGACACAGGACAACATAAAATTGTAGAAAAACAGCTAAAAAACTATATACATTATAGATATAGTATGTGTGTGGGCATAAGTCACAAAGAGAAAGTGGTAGTTATTTCTCTCACACACACATGCTATATACACACACAACATATCCCACTTGCTCTCTTTTTTAATGTACACACACTCTTCATGTTGAACTCTCATTTTATGCTGAAGTTAAATATCCTTTGTGCTATGTCTTGACATAAAACCTCTCACCTCAGTTAAATACCTAGAACCCAGCGGCAGAATTACATTGTCCATGTGGCTGAGCTTGAGCATATGTGCACCCTGCACATTCCCTCTCTTTTCAGATGTCCTCACTGTGACAGTGGCTTCGAGGCTGGAATTGGTCTCATTAACCATCTCCACACCCACAGGACATAATCTGCAATTTTGAAGTTGGTCATCCTCATCTTTAAGGGATGAACAAACGAAGAACGGTTCAGAAAGGATAGGGTTTTATTTAGCTACCGCTGGTCAAGCAGTCAGCCGTACCTTTGAAATACTTACTCTGACTGTGGTGTCATAGTGCCTCTACTGATCATGCAGCGGATGCTTTCCTATTGGTGACTCACAGAACCCCTTGCTCATATACAAATCTGCACATTGGCCTTTTGCACAATGCCCACAGCCTTTTTCATATTCACTCTGGTGAACATGACCGAAACAATGACTTGGGACACCCCCCTTCCGGATGTTTCTCCCTATTCTCTGGTTCAATGAGCACAGTTTTGTTGAGGGATAGGGAACAGAGAATACACCCACTGCCACATCCACATAAGGAAATGCATCTACGAATCTGATGGGGGGATAGAAAGGATCTGAGTCAGGGTCGTGAGCTTGGTGCAGGACAATAATGCATAAATCTCATGCAGAAATGGATGTCCCAAATCCCTCGGAAGAGCTCAGTCCCCTTTTGGGTACAGTAGTGCCACAGGCCAAAACTCATTCCCTCAAATGAATTCCTTCAGCAGCACAGTAGCTGATGTGACTCTCAGCTTCACTCTGGCTGGCAGACACAAAGCATGCCATTTACAAATCACATTTCTTTTCTAAGTTAGAAGTTTTAAACAATTGCTGTATCGAGCAGATGGTCTCTTGACACAACCTTAATGTAAAATTTTAGTCAGATTAAGAACCTGTTTTTTTTTTTTCCACAGCATACAGAGTTTTGCTTTTTTATTTTCAATTTTTTATTCCTAAAATTTCAACAAAGTATATTTGCACTTTGAACGTGTTTCCATTGATGGTTGTTGAAGACAGTAGCATTGTAAAATGCATCTCGTGAAATATCATCCCTCGAGATTTCACTGCTGGGCGATGGATGCCCAAGACCTGTCGCCTCTAGGTGTCGGTGTGGCTACAGCGACTGTGGTTGCCCTGTCAGTTTTCCACAGAACAAGCAGACTACTGTGGTTCATAGGCAAAATCCTTATGTGTGGCAAAGGGCACAAATTGCAGATTTCTGGGCGAGGATAGTGAATTAATTCAGGATGACTCGAGCCACATTTAATGATCTATGTGATGCTATTGAGCCTCTTGTTGCACCTGCCTTTTCATGCTTTCTACAGCCAGTGCCTACTCAAAAGCATGTTGCTATTGACCTCCACAATATCGCAACCTGTACCGGGTATTAGAAGTAACATTTGGTGTAAGCAAAACCACTGTGCATAGGTGTGTTTTTGGGGTTTGCCAAGCCATATGCAACAAGCTAATGCAATGATAAATCAGTCTGCCAGATGTTCCCGAGGCACTTGAAATGCTCAACGTAATTTCAACATGCGTTCAATACCCCAGGCTTAAGCCGCAATTGACAGGACTCGCATACCTGTCCATGCTCCAAGTGATGGGTATCGCGATTACATCAACAGGAAAGGTTGGACATCAATAGTGCTACAGGCTGTGGTTGATGGTCGATTAATAATCAGGGATATCAGTGTGGGACCACCTGGATGTGCACATGATGCTGCTGTGTTTACCACATAACATCTATTTAGGTAAAACTAATTATATTCTATTAAATTATAGTCAAAATTACATATACATTTTAGTCAATGATTTGATATTTTTCTTTAAGTATGTGTTTAAAAAAACAACCAATGAAACAAGTAAAAGTAGGCAGACTTTACATTTTAAGAAATATATTTCACTTGTTCCATTGCCATTTTTCTTCACTTTCATTTACTTGCCACATCCCACTGAAAAGTTCGGATGTTCGTACACCAAATCACAGGTTTGTTCTGTTTTCAGATACTCAGACAAACATCCCCATGCAACCATGGATGTAGGAGGAGTTCAAGTGCCCCTTTTCCTAGCTTCCTTTCTTTCATGAAGGGCTTTTCTGGTCCCAATTTGACAGAACCACAGGAGACTTTTAATGAACATTTGAGCTGCATCGGTGCTAAAGTTGAACACATATTTAGACACCTCCAGGCAAGGTGGCACATTCTGGCTAAACGGTCTGATATAGACTATAGTTTTATGCCTGTGGTGGTCGCTGCATGTTCTGTTCTACATAACATATGTGGGGAGAAAAGACAGCAGCTGCCACCCACAGCTTTAGGTCCCACAGTGCCCCATATCAAACAGCCCCAGGGAGATCATCAGGACCAACCACACACAGGAGCCCTTGTGATTAGAGATGCTCTTGTCCAGCATTTGGTCACTCCTGAGTAGTTTCCCCACTCAAGAAGCAATTGCAAAATGACTGATGACACACATGAACATAGTTAATAGAGTACAGTGAAACAAGGACATAGAACGATATGTTTATAATTTCAAGTTTAACGTATGGTTTCACACAGATTTATTTTTTCTTTTGTCATAAAAGTGCTTTTCTCTGACAAAACAAACATTTCCTCCGTATATAAGCTGACATTTCACAGAAAAAACACATGAACACCTCAGCAACAGCTACATTCTTTAAAGCTTGTTTATAAATGTAAACTAATAATAATAATGATGTTGATGATGATGATAGATATATATATATATATATATATATATAGTGCCTTTTTGGCTTCTCAAAAGCACTTCACCCTAGTGACCCATTATTCATTCATAGCCACAGTTGCCCTGGGGAAGACTAACAGAAGTGTGGTAGCCATTTTGCACCTATGGCCCCTCTGACCACCACCAAACATTCATACACCAGTGTGAGTGGCACTGGAGGTAAGGAGGGTGAAGTGTTTTGCCCAAGGACACAAGGGACCAACTAGGACAGAGCGGGATTCAAACCCCCAACCCTTCAGTTACTGGACAACCTGCTCTACCAACTGAGCCATGGCCGCCCCCAAACATACTGTGTGACTTCAAAAAGTGCCTTTTCAATGTCCTTTGTATAAGCTGCCATTTTAGAAAAATTAATAAAACCGCAATCCAAATTTGAGGCTGTTTTTGTCACACACACTATTTGCATTAACTTAGAACATAGTGCAATTAACTGTCTGTAAACTGAAATACCATCAAACGAATGAACCAATTTGTGACATGTTCTGTAAGAGTGAGGATGGTCTTGGGAAAAGACAGGGCGAGGCTGCTGTTGGTGATGGGATTGAGGTAATGGGTGGTGGTATGCAACAGGCTGCTGCTCTTGGTAGTAGGAAGAATATACTGGAGATGTTTGCTGGGGTAAAGGGAGCCATGCTCCAGCAATCACATCCAGAACATAAGCATAGCAAAACACTGAATTGCTCGGCTGAGCACATCACAAATTATAGTGAGGATGGCCTGACCATGTTTTGCCTGTTTTCTCATCATGCCCATGTGCAACGGTGAAGCTGAGGCTCGACACTTTTTTGGCTGTCTCCATGTCTCTTGAGGTGCGGCCAGAGGCTGGGATGAATCTCCCTCATCTGGCACATCAGGAGTGTCATCATGGGGTGACAAGGGCAAGACATCAGATGATCCTATTGTAACATTAAGAGGGAATATAATGCAATCAATGGAAATATATAAAAGGGAAAATTCTGAATTCTTAGAACTCTAAAAAAGGTGTTTCATTTAACTTCAATGTGATAACTTCACACAATAACATATTTGCAAAATGATATAAAGACCTCTGACAAATGGCTCAGTTTTCCTCCATAAATTGTGATTTTCACCCACCATTGAAGTCCTAAATTTATTTGTATAGACAGGACAGGGTCCCCATGATATTTAACTCGATAAGTTATACTGTCTGTATTATCCTGTACATTTTTAATCAAATTTTTTTCTAAATAAGGCCCAATGTTTAGTTATGACATTTTTAGAGTGTGGTTGTGAATTGCTTGTATCCAAATATGTGGATCACCAGCAAAATGTAATGGTTTCTTCTTTGGACTAAAGGTGTGGTCTGTACCACATCTCTTGAAACATTTCCACATAAATATATCCAGTAGTTTTTGCCTGAATTTGCTGGAAGGCAGAACAAACAAACCCTGGCAAAACATACCATCCTTGGGAGAGGTAGTAAACTGTGTTCTGTTTTATGCATGCTGAAATAAAAAAAAAAAAAAATTACATTTGGGAAAAAATAACCCGTTGTCTTTAAATGAAACCTCATATTTCTCCTCAAATCAAGTTGAGTGTTTTGGAGACCAGATGATAAGCTCCCTTTTTTTTCTGAAACACTTTTTAATTCACCACCAATTCTATTATCCAGGTGATTAATATGATGCACCTTTTAGAGATATCCAATTACTGCCCTCCATAGAAGTCTCCTGGGCTGGTTCCTCGGCGTGTTCTGCAGCTTCTGTAATTACGTAGAATAACAATCAAATACAGTAACTCGTAATTATTCAAGTGATATGTTAAATAATATAATAACTATGCTGTACTCGGGGAGTCTTATGTGATAAAACACAAGATGTAAATATCAGACGTTACACTTCGTAAATGTATCGCCATTCCTGTTTTATTCCACACGGATCAGCACGTGGATCCGAACACAACAGTAATGCTATGTTTGCTAAGCGATGCTGTTAATTGTTTAGACATTGCTTGCGCGATGGGGTGATGTCCTCAAAATTCTATTCATGGCATCAAAGTATTTGAACTTGATCTTTGCCTCCCCCTCTGCTCCGCTTTTGCACAACAGGTGTCGTTCTGCGAGGTAGCGTTGCTTCAGAGATTTCCACTTGCTACAGTGAATATGCCAAAGCTTATCAAAGCCCTTCTCCCTCATTTACAGTTCGATGTCTTCATAGCACGCTAAAATGGCAGTTATGTTTTTCTCCTGGATAATTTTGGGAAAGGTCTCTGTCTCCTCCTCTGTCCACATGTGTCGTGCCATCTTCACTCTGAGAGAAGTGATCATGTGACCATGTACGTCACGTCCTGTGATGTATAATTGCAGAAAAAGCATTTCCATTGCACTTTTGTGATATATTAGAATATCGACACGGCTGAAAAACTACCTCATGAAAGTGAAAAAGCTTTTTATCGATATTTGAGTGTTTCTTTTTCTTTTTTTTTAAAATTCAGGCTTTTCCATTACCAGTTTTTTTATAGTGACATTTACATGTTGCCTATTTTCAAGGGTAATAGAAATGCAGCTATGGTTTATCTCATCTCACCATGTTTATATTTTACTTTTGGTGAGTGTGACTGACCTGCACTTTGTCTAAAACTTTGCTAAGTCTCTTAGCAGTTATTTGTATAGACTGTGCATTTAGTTCATTTCATTTAGACCTTAGAAGGTCATAAAATATATGCGTACATAGATGACAAACGATAATGGTATGAGAATTGCCATTCGTCCATCAAAGTGACAATGCACAGCAATCCAAGTAAGATGAGTGCTAGAGGAGAGAAAATAACATGTCATAACTTGCATTTTATTATTTGTGAGAGGCCATGCAAATTAAATTTAAGCAAGAGCGGACCACAGTCTAGACTGACTCTCATATCCTGTCTAGGCTGATGTTCCTAAATGAAGTGACCACAGTAGTCAATAAGTAAAGTAACACCTTGAATAATATTCTTTCTCTTCTGATAATTTGTCTGTCTGGTCATTTTGTTCATCTGAAAGGCAGTTTTTCTTTTTTTTTTTAAACTTGTCTGATAATGGATGCTTAGTCATCCTTGATTTGTCTTGATTATAAATGTGGAAATATTGTCTTCTAGAAGTGCTGTACACATAAAATTATTATTGCTTGATTCCCTGTGCAACAAACATGAAATATAGAATGCAAAATGGTGCTTGAAGCTGCTCAAGGTAATTTACATCCCCAATGTAAAACAATATACTTTGTAATAGCTTTTGAGTAAAGATCTATCTTTTCTCCTCAACATCTATCTTCTCTGCAATATTGGATTCCCAGCTCTCAGAGTTGAATGCAGTAGCCCAAAGCAGCAGCTTTTGCCCAATTTATTTTCTTATTTTTCTAACATTAAATGCAATAAGGCAATGGTTACAAGGACCTTTATAGACCTCAGGGTGTCCACCAAGCCACTTAATGATTAAAATGGCAAAAATGGAATGTATGACTAACTATTGGAGGGAAAAAAAAGTGGAAGTAAATGTTCTTGTGAAGGCCTGCCTGTGGTTTAGAACTGGCTTTGATTTGTTCTTCTACACCTCAATACTGCCCATTATTAGAAACCCAGCTTGTAATAGTCCCGTAGTTTTTATGTCAGGAAATACATGTGACATTTTTATATTAGTGGCTCCAAAATGATCCCCAATCAAATGTTGATCGTGTACACTGTTTTATAGAGATTAATCAATCACACAGACTTACCACATTTGATTTTGATTTACTGACATCATTAGTTTTCTTGAAAAAAGGGGAAGTATCCTGTGGTTGATTTCAGTTTCTTTAAACTAACAACGATGCTACATCTTCCATTTCTATTTCATTTCTAAATCACTGATCTCAAAAGATGTAATACTAGTAAAAGTAGAACACTATAATAAATGGACTGATAATGAATATCTATCTTTTTGTACTTTCTCTACTTGTCTTCTTTTTTACTTTAATTGTAAAGAAATAACATTCTTCACCCACATACCTATGTGTTTTAATACCTCCGCCAAGGAGGTATTACATTTGGGTCTGTTTATCTGTTCTTGTCTGTCTTTCAGCAGGATTACGCAAAAAGTTCAGAATGGATTTTGATGAAACGTTCAGGAATGATAGATAATGGGTCAAGAAAGAACCCATTAGATGTTGAGCATTGAAGGTGAAAGGTCAAGGTCAGACTAAAGGTCAACATCTAAAACACATCAGTGGTAATATCTCAGGATTTAGACAGATTCAGCCTGGGTTTTTTTCCCCCCATTTACATCATCTTACCATCAGATGGGTCAACACTTAAGGCTCAATCATGTCATATTTTGACATCATGGTGATGCCATATCATGTCTGCTGTCTCTGACTTCCTTGTTTTAGTAAATGATATGAGCTACTGTACAAACACTATATATTACCTCAGTGTACTAGTGATGGTACGCAAGTATATTACATAAACCAGCCTTATAGCATCATTGTAATTTCAATTTTACTGCCTGTTTTATTTATATGTATTTCTTTGTTTACTTGAATTACTTGAAACTTGAATAAATGGAAGTTAAAAAATAGTCATTGTAAAAACAAATAGAAGTTGCTTTGGTTGAACAGTTGCATGTGAGGATGCAAATGATAACATTAAAATGTTAGCCTCTTCACAGATGGAAAGACCATAAAGAGACAAGTAGACCTACCTCAGAGCATGATCAGAATCTCAATCAGACAAGTCCTCAATTGTGCAGTTATCTACATCTGGCTTTTTTACCTCCATCTGTAATAATATACATTATACAGCATACATGTAATCTAAAATTAACTTTTTTTTTTTTTTTTTGTTTTTTTTACATTTTGCCTAAAAAAACCCAAACAAACCCAAAATGCTTCTGTATTGAATGTCTGGGGTTACCAGAAACGTGTGATGTTATGGAGTTAGGAGCCAAAAAAAAAGGTTGGGAACCACTGGTTTAATCTAATAGACGATTAATGATATTCAGAAATACTCATTTTGCACTTGCCTTGTTTCTTTGGTTCTAGACAAAATTAGCCAAAAATGGACCATTTTTGATGAATTTCTTCCTAGTTCACTTGAACTGCTGAAGCCCAGAACCCACCTGCCTTGCCTGGCAGACTGTAATGTACACATTCCTGTTGACATTCATCACTTCCTGACTGTAGGGAGCTAAACCGCTATGGACTCACTACCATCAACAGCTCCTGCCTCAGAGTGTGGTGGCATTTTTGGAGATCTATGAGGGTGTTTATGAGCAGCTTGAAAAGGGCATTTTGCAGATTTATGGATGACAAGGCTAAATGATCTATGGAAAACAAGCGAGGGGGGGGGGGGGCGATGATGTTGATTGCAAAGTGTGAGTTTTGTAAGTGTGCGTTTTTATGTGTGTCTCTAAGGGGTGTGTCTGTCCCTCCAAATTCAGTGGTAACTGACATTCCATAGTACAATTTGACAGGGACAGGTGGTGGTGGGGGAGGGAGATATAAATGAATAAATAAAAAGGTCACGTCAAGCCATTTTCATAAAAGCTCATTAACTTTTATTTGTTGCAGAAGATGTCTGTGTAATTAGAATAACAGAGATTGAGCTAATGAAATTACAATAAACAGAGGTGGAGTGGAACCAAAAAATAATAAGGCAGGCCTAACGCATGTCTCTGACTTAACTGCACATTATTGGCAGGTGACCTTTCAAGGAGTTTGGGGTAGATTCCAGTCTCAGAAAGTGTGTCGAGTGAACTATGGTTGTGTGTATGAATGATCTGAAGCTCACTATTCACCATTTAATAGTGAGCGTGGTTGCAGTCATCCTTGACACTCAGCATGCAGTACACATAATACTTTGGTATTTTCCAGCTTGGAAGTGTCGTATTAATAAAGGAAAAGACCATACACGTCGCCACTGCAATAACAACACGCACAGGATTTATGAATTGGCACTATTTCAACCTGAAGGTGTGTTTGTTTCCAGCTACTTCTCTTTGCATTTTTAATTTGCTCATTAAAAGGGAGAAATGCTAAATGATACCAATGTAATTCTGCTGGGTTTTTTTTTCTTCTTTTCTAGTTATTAATCCCCACATTGTGCCAGGGGAACAAAGAAATCTTAATTATATATGTAAAAATAGGTTAATTGAACGGTTTCCTGCTTTTCATCACATTATCCCTGCATGAGCAAACATTTAATCATGTACACACAAAAAAGGAAAACTAACAGAACACATGAATATGTATGTCTTTGGTGAAGTCTCTTTTTTTTTTTTTGCTGATATCAATAACCGCAAATATTGTGCAAATATCTGTGCATCCCTACCAGTTGAGATGGGAAAAAATTACAAAACTCGAAATACTGTAATATAATAATAGGTGGGGATATTTGTATATTGATGGAAAGTGCTAGGGAATAATTGCAATAGAAAAGAATGGTAAATAGTTATTTTTCATGTATGGACCAATAAGAGGTATCTGATGCTCAGTCATTTATGAAGAAAAACTAATATATAATCACCACTTTAGATGGAAAATCTCAACAAAATACTGAACTGAAATATGTAAAGGTTTTGCCAACCTGACAAATTATTAGAATCACATGGAGGAGTTTTAAACAACACTTGACACTGTAAACCCAAATAAGTAAAGGCAATCGATTGTAAGTCAGGGTTAAGTCAGGATTCAGTGTCCTTGTCCAAGGACATGTGGACAGACAGAGCGAGGACTTGAACTTCTGACCCTTGAGTCATTGAACAACCCGCTCTACCAACTGAACCACAGCCGCCCCTGAATAAAATGACGGTTTTGTGATTGTAATTGTTTTAGTGTAATAGATATTGGAGTGCTCTGAAATTGTATTTCATCATCTACTACATCAGTTAAATGTTTTTTTTTTTTTTCAATCATCCTTATTTGAAACAATAGAAATAACAGTACAATATCATTCTCAGCATTTAATGACTTAATTCCACTAAGTTGTACTTCATCTATGTTAAGTTATATTCACTTATCCACAATATTTCCCCTTAATAAAAAATATTATTTAGAAGAACTTAAAAAGAAGAACATGTTACACTAACTTAATACATTTGAGTTAGTAGTACTATTTCTGAAACGGAGTATTCACAACTTAATAGATTTAATTATTCTGAACATTTGGGTTTACAGTGTACATGATCCAGACCAGTATTTTGCTTTGGGGAACAACATGTAAAGCTAACATCTTTTTTTTTTTCTTCTTTTCAGTTGGTCTTCTTCTAGCATCTATCAGCTGCTCAACAGCCTGAACAGTACCTCGTTGTATAAAATGTCACATCTCTGTTTCATGCAAGTTTACTCTGATAATGATGAACCATGTAAATTCTAATTTTGTTTGTCGTATTGACAAAAAAACACTGTTAAAGTAGCAATATGCTTTGAAGTAAACCTGACTTGAGACAGGGAAACACTAGACTAAACGTGCGGTGCAGTATTAAGGAGAAGCGCTACACTCTGTTGCTCACGGTCAGACTTGTGGCGACATGAGCGGACACCGGCGCTCTTCTCCTATACATTATTGATAGTGGGCAAGTATTAGTTTCTCTCACTAGCAAGAGCGATGCATCAATGATTAATGACGCCTGATGTTTGAGGTGTAAGCGGTGAAATTATAGGAACAGTAATCAATGTTCAGTCAATCGAATCATCTCATTATATCAACATGCACGGTAAAGCAGACACATAGTCACGGTTTTATGCAGTGACGATTATAACGTAATCGTATGTGATACTGATGAGATTGGAGGGATTTGCACCAGTCACTTTGCCACCACTCATGTATTGTTCCAACACCTCACCTTTCTAACCTACGTGATACCTGGCTCAATTCCAAAGATATGAGGGAGATTTGTCAGCCTCCCTGTTTGTTCACTGTGTGTGCTGATAGCCTGGCAGCCTGTTTGTTTGTTTATTCGTTGTCTAGGTCAAAGCAGATGCCCTTGCTCTTCTTCTCTGGTGAGAGAGAGAGAGAGAGAGAGCCTTTCCTCTCTCTCAACAAGCCTTCTGAATTTGATTCTCTGAACTCCTACAGACCCTGTTGTTCTGACCTTTTCAGAGAACTATATGTTCTGTAAGGTAATGTCACCACATCCAATTCTAAGATCCAGTGCTTGTTGCTTAAAAGAGCCGAGGGTTGTCTGGTGTTGAAAGGCTTTGTGAATATGTGGTTCGTCTTGAAGGTTAACAACGCGCATCTCTTTGGAAAGTTACTGAAGAGGTTTTTGCTGTAGCTCTACGCTCTATACAAAGCATGGTCTAAAAGTGTGGAGAATTTACATGGGTTTCATGGGGGCAGTTTCTGTCAACACCGACTTCAATTGATGCATAAAATGCATTTGCTCCAACACTATTCATTAAAAGGAGGAAATTAATTTACCCAGTGTTACGAATAGCATGCTTTTGTTGATTTTGGATTGTCCTGAGAAGAGGAGCAGGTTAATTATCACATAACCTACGCTCTTCTGTTACCATTTCTTGATGATGTCTTTGTTTTTTGTTTTTTTTTACATCTAATAAAGTGACTTATGTTTAAGTAAGAGGTAAATGTTCCATTATGTATCTCGGATGTTTAGGACAAATATGCTTCAAACTAACAGCTTGTCTGTCTGTGACACATTGAGTGAATATTTCGTGATGTTTTCGAGCACCATGCGGATTTAAATTCTCCACATGGGAACATATTTATTGATATATTCCGAAATGTTCATGCAATTTAAATGATTTCAGGCTTGAACATGATGCGTCAATATGTCTACATCACATCAGTCATCTAACCATTTCAGTGAAGCGTAATTAGTTTTCTCTCAGCTGGGTCCCTTCAGGGTTGTCACGTGGTGGATAACTTTTTGAAATGAAGGTTATTGACAGCAAAGTTAAATCAGTCTTAAGTAATTATGCAGCGTATCAGCTGATAAAGAGCTACAACAGCTTCTTGAGTAATTTGAGTATAAAAGTTTTATATTTTTTTAGTTTTTTGCCTGAAGTATTCATTCAATTATTAATTCCCTGAAGCAGCTCCAGTTGGGACTGCTGTTCATGGCCAGGTCCTAGTGCACTGCTTGTCCCACATGCTTTGGGGGCCTGTATGTGGGAGTGGTACCCCCACCCCCCACTCCCTTACTGACACCAGGAGGCTCAAATATGCGCTCATATGCAGGGTTGGTATCAGTCCGCTCCTGGATGGGGCCTTTTCCCTGGTGGTTGGTATATAGTCCACTGAACAATGGTTTACTTTGAAGCCTTCATGTGTGGTTTACACATCAGGGCACAAAGTCATATAATGTACACATCACACACACACATATGCAGGTATTGTATTGTTTACAAATGCAGAAAAACTAACAAAAAAAGAACATTAAAATCTAATTACTTGAATAGTTGTTGTAATTTTTGGTAGAATACTTAAAAATTAACCAATATATGCAGCCCAAATTATAAATGTCAAATCTCCTACTAGGGTTATTTGTATGTTTGATTCCAAAAAGGATCCAACTTATGATGCCATATATTATATATTATCCAACTATCTGAACGTCTACATGAAGCAGCTTAACTCACCCTCTTCTTCCATCACCTTGCACGAGGAATATTTATCACATCAAAGCTCTTGAACAATTTTATCAACTTGTATATCATTCATGCCTATAATACTTTAGTAGTGCCTTTAATACTGTACATATCCAGCTCCATATAATGACCAAACATGACTTTTGACCTGAACCTTGTCGATTGTATTCCTTGAACTGCGTTAAATACGCTTTATTTATACATTTATAGAAATTTCACATAAAATAGCTCAAGCTGTAGATGTTCCATTTGAAGGCAAACTAAGAACAGTTAAAAAAATAATGTATGACATGCAGAAGTGAATGAACCATCCCAACTGATCACCTAAAAGTGTCTGATTTACAAATGTTTGTTATTCTGATCATAAGTATTTGTTGCTTTCATGGAACTCTTTTCCAGTCGAGTAAATTGTGTCACTATTGATACAAAAGAGTTCCAGACTTCGCATAACAGACATTATCGGGCTAAAATAATCCATTTTGGAGATGCTTGGTATGACTATTTTGCTTCAGCAACTGAGTCACGCTACACTGAACATGGTCCAAAATGAATTTTTAGACATAATTATACACTTTACTGAGCCAGAAACACCTCCTTTTTAAAATGGATCCAAACTGGGTAAAACGGATATACCAGAAGATGTCCTTTCTACTTGAAAGGATAATTTCTGTAAAGCTGTTATTTGTGGTTATAAATACGTCGGTTTTCATGCGTAGAACTTCATAAACACTTAACAAAGTCAAGAAATATTTACAAACCAAGGCATAGAACACTGAGAATAAATGTGACAAAAAAGAAAAAAAAATCAGCATCTGAATATGCAAGAGAAATGTAATAAAACAGCTACATATTCAGGTAACTGACGGAAGAAAATGAACAATGGCCATTTTATTCTCCTGAGACCCAGTAACAGTTTTGACTTTTTTTTTTTCTTTTCAAAATGAGGTGACAGTTTTTTTCAGATAATTTTTTAAAACCTATTTATATTTTACTTTTTTTATGGAATGTCCTTTGCAGGAGATGTCATTTTTAAGTAAAGCTGCAAAACTCTTAAACGCTACATAGGAGGATACCAAAATAGAAGAATTTCATCATGCAGCCATATCGATAGACTGTATGAAATATGCAGTGTTTTTGATGCTTGCATCCCACATGAATATTTCTTCAGTTTCACACAATGTAAGTAACGATTCCGTTTGCATACTTCAACAGGGGGATCGGCGGAATGATCCCACTGTGTAAAATTTCCCAGCAACTTGTACAGTGAACTTCAACGCCTGATGTGAAAGGAGCTCTGATCATGTTCACTCAAGACAGAAGCCTTGTTACCAGACCGCTTGATCTCTATAGGAGTACAAGCTCCTGCTGCAACATCACTCTCTAAAATAGCTACATCCATTTTCACATTCTCATGTGAAATCTCGTGTGGGTAGACGGATTCAGAACAGTGCAGTAAAACATACCTGAAGCTCTGCAGACAATCCATCAGTACCCACCAAGATAATGCAGGTTAACACTCAGTAGTATCCCATTTACTATACATACACCTCCAGCCACATGGAGTAATGATGGGCTGTCGTGCGGGTGGCAATGAACTGTTTCCCAAAACATATATACAATGCATCGTGAGCGTTGTTTACTTTCTTTTAGGAACATTTAAAAAAAAAAAAAAAAGAAAGAAAAAAGAAATGACCATATTTTTTGACACAGGAGTGAGTCAGACACAGAATAGCACCTGGTGCAGCAGTTGAGTAGCTGCTGGACCTGTGAAACAATCATTTTGACAATGGCATTGCTGTTTTTTTTCCCGACTTACTTTGTGGTTTCACATTCGGTGAGCTGGTAATTTTTTCTGCGCTCCCTACATTTTCAAACTTTTATGTCACCAGCTGACAAAAAGACAAAACGTCTTCAAGATGACAATCATGGAAAGGTCCTGCATTTGCCTCTCGTACATATTTCACGGATAGTGCATAGGTCACACACTAAAGTTTACCTACAGATGTGACTTTTACAAACTGAAGCAAAGAAGTCAAATGTAATAATAATAATAATAATAATAATAATATTTATTTATATTTATATATATTTTATTTATAGCACCTTTCATACAAACACTGTAGCCCAAAGTGCTTCACATTGGTTAACAATTAAAGTACAATTTTAAGACAGGGTGACAAAATAAACCGATTATAAATAAGAAATAGATAAATAAATAAGAAATAAAATTACAGATAAAATTACAAGAGTACATGTATTATAAAATTTCAATAATAAACTGATTGTACATACATTATACAATTTTAATAGAGTAAGTCAGAAATATATTAAGATTTGATTACGCAAATGTAAGGAAGTGATAAAAGCTGGTTGTGAGAAATGAATAGCTCTTAAAAAATACATACAAACCTGAGGGTGTAGCTCTGTTAAATTCGTCAGTATTGATTTTGTCATTGAATTTACCCAATGTGTTGAAGCCATGGTTAGAACCAGGGGGTCCTGTGTTGTTCTAACATTGGAGTTAATATTATGGCCTTTGGATCTTGTCTATTGGATTTGAGGATGTTTGCTCTTGCAGCAGCTTAAATGTCACACCCAGGTTTTCAAACACGTTTTGAGCTTTATTATGAAAGTTTTGTGCTTACTATATTTTGGGTCATTTTTGCTTTAATGATTTAGTAAGATATTAACTAAAAGAAGTTGTAAAGGAAATAGTCATGTTGTTTTTTTTGCTCTCATGTTTCCTATGGTATGTCATAAAATGTTCACCTGTAACTTAGTACTGACCTGTTTTTTTTTTTTTTTATGGACTGTATATGTTATGTGAGTTTGCAGTTGGACAACATAAGCTCAGCTTCTTCTTACTCCATTTCAGACCAAGTATTGTTGAGGAGCCACAATGGGGTAGTTGAACATTGTGGGTTCATCTTTGCATTCTGTTTGTACTTGTTTGAAATAAACTTCAAAGTCAAAATTCAAAGCCACAAAATATATAGGAAGTTAGTGTGTTAGTGTTAATATCATAAAGAATATTTGAACGCTTAGATACACACAAACTGCCAAATGTTAATTAGTGCCTAAACATGGTTGGGCATTTTGTTTGTCTTCCTCTTTGCCTTTTCGTTTGCTGTGGTCGACAACAAACCAATGGAAAATGATAGGTGTTCTTTCCAACACATTGTTGTGCACATAACACCTCATCTTTCAAAGCCACAGAGAAACAAATCAATACTGCTCTGTTGATACAGAAAGTAAATAAAACAAAGAATTCCACCTCACCTGTGTTCATGAAGTTTTGCACTTTCTGAGGCTTTTTACGCATTAAGAAAAAACATGTTTTTTTTTTTTTTTTCCCTCCCCCCTATTCTGCCTACATTGTATTTTATCGTTGCCTTGTATACTTTTCTATTTTAGAAGCCTTTCGCCCATGTAATCCGGGGGCATGCTGTTCAGCACCTCGGGGCCACACTAGGCAGTTCCAGACAAAGTCACATTAGCTTCTCTTGACCTCACAGTTGTAATCGGCTCTGGGGGTAGGTGGCGGCGGTGGTGGTGGGGGGGTTCATGATATTTTGCAAGCATTCCATGCTCAATGTTAATAGTCTTGCAGGCGCCAGGCAGAGAGTGAAGAGCAGGGATGTGAGCATTACAACAGCTTACCTGGAGATTACAGCATCAGCAGTTCATTCACAATACAGCCCTGAAGGATTGGACTGCCATTACCCTACCACAGGACTATATGACAGAATTCCACTCATGACAATGCACAGTTCCATACCACCATTCTTGGAGATTAGCTTCCACGTGTCTCTACAGTAGTGTGTTTCTATTCACAATGGATAAGGAATAGGACTTGGCAGCGTTCTTTCTTTTAGAAATCTTCCCACCGTGCCAGCCACGTTATAGGACTGGAGAGGCTAGCTCAATCCTAACTCAATCGAGGATCATCAACAATTGTCACTAAATCAACCCCTTTAGTCTTTAGCTTCTCTCTCAATTCATTACAAGTGAATGGGATTTTATTGGCGTGACCATTTTAACAGGGACTCGGGGAGTGTGGGGAAGCTTGTAAGGCTGGATCGACACAGGCAATTTACGAGGGGGATCGACGGCGACTTGAGGCCAAAACCAGCACAAAACAAACAGAGCTAGAGAGTGCAAAAGAGAGAGATTAAAAGATTTGTCTCCTCCCTCCCCACCCCCTCCATTTTCTTCTTCTTATTGTTTTTCATGTTTTCTTATTTTCCCCTGGCTTATTGGTTTTACTTTACTCCGCTACCTCTATGTGGGACGTTATTGGTCTTCGACGTTGCTTTTTGTCTATATATTTGTTTTCTTCTATTTAGATTATCCTCAGACATCCCAGTAAAAATTTGAACATCGGAGATATTCATACTTCATGGTCATCTCTATCTTACACCATCCCTTCCATTGTATTCCGTATATTTGAAATGCAAAGTAGCTCTTTCCCGGAGTGCAAAGATGTATAAAAGACCAGAAGAAGAATGCAAATAAACCTGAAAAAATATCCTTTCTCAGTTAGATTTACCTTCAGCTGATCTACAGTACATTTCCAGATATCTAAAAGTGGCATTGAAGGTATCATTATTACTATTAGTATCAAGAGCAAGAGGAATGAAAACATTTTTTTTTTTTTCTCGGCAATCAGCAATCTATTTGAATAGGTTCTTGCTTTTTTTAAGCTTTAATCAAAAGCCCTTTCTGGGTTTTTATCTTAGCAGGATTCATCTTAGAAGTGGTGCGTAATGGAAGCCTTTATACTGTTCAGAACAATGTCTGGTAATATAGCTCATTGATCACTTTTAGCTTTTAGATACTCTTTTACATTTTTGGGTTTGGACAAAATATCGTGAAATTCAGAATATAATGTATTTATTCCTTCGACAGGAGGTTATATTTTTGCTGGCGTTGGTTTGTTTTTTGGTTTGTTTGTTGATTTGTGTACAACATAACTTGAAAACTTATGGATCGCTTTTGATAAAATTTTCAGAGTATGGTGGTAATTGGGAGATCAACAAATGACTAGATTTTGGTGGTAATCGGATAACGACGAAGACCAGGGTGGAAGACCACTAATTTAGAGAATAAAACACAAATGTTCATTTTACTCAAACACATACCTATAAGTGGTAAAATGAGATAAAGTGATCATTTTGTGGCGGTTTCTTACTTTTTTTCCAGTGCTGTACTGTAATGATTCCTGGAATGTGTTGACAACAATCCCTGCAGTCGGTATATGCTGGTGAGAAGTGGTATGAAAGTAAATGTTTAGCGAGTACAATGAGCCAGTAAAATAGGATCAACATATCAAAAACCTGCAGCAGCATTTCAGCAAGAATAAAAGCCAACCATGTTTGTATGTGCCACACAACTCGTGTTACAGATCAACAAACCCATGTTTTACTCATGCCGCAGTTTTTGTTCAGAGGAAAATGTAATGTTGAAAGTTACAGATGGATAAAGCGAATTTAGTCTTTAGGTCAAAAAGCAACAAGTCCACAAAAATTCAGTAAAGTCTAATGATTTTTTTTTTTTGTTGTTCAAGTGAGTTTTGTTCCACTGTTTGGATTTTCATCAGATTGTTGTTTTTCATCCAGTGCCCCACCCTTTACAACAGTCCTCAGCCTCATCCTGCGTCTTATTTTAAATAAGAGATAAGCCCTCTACCAAGGCTTCTTACATCTCATATCTCCTGCTTCTCTCTCTTTGCACCCCCCCTCCATCACTTTCCCACTCCTCTTTTCCCATTATCTCCCCTTCGCTCCCATCTCTCTCTGTCTTCCTTGCTTTGCAAAGATAAGATTTGCTCTCCCCAGTGACTTCTTGGTGTCGATACTAATGTGCTGCTATCATTGATGAACTGTCAGACCACCTCTTCCCATCATGCACTATTCCTCTTCTGACCTTTCTGCAGTAACAATGCAAAAAAATACCCCCCCCCAAAAAAAAAACTCTTTGAGATGTACATATTCCAGACGATAAAATTTTTTTCAGTGCATGACTTTAAATCCCGAATGACAGATTCAGATCATTTTGCTGTATTTAATAGTAGATGTAATGTTTCAGAGCGATGTTTGATACTAAAAAGAAATTAACAATATAGCTGAATTTAAGATGTTAGAAACACATCACTAAACCACAGCAGAATACATGATTGCAACAGCAAGAAACCACCAGCCCCTCTCAGTCAGGGGTCTGCTTGAGAAATGGAGCAGCAAACATGTCACTTAATGTGGGTTGATGTGTCTTTGCTCACAGTTGTTGAGCTCGGGGAGGGAGCGGAGCGTTTGCCAGCTAACAGTTAGTGACATCAATGAGGTGGATCTACTGCTGCTGATTGAACCTAACTGTACTGTGTGTGTCATCCTGTTGAACTCTGTAATCCAAATCACCTAAGAGCATCATAAGTGTGTGTATTTTTAGCTGTGGGTAGCCCGGGGGGAGCCATATCTCAAACCCCCGGCGCCATTAGTGTTCCGCTCTGTCTATAGAACGACACATAGAAACAAGTTTTCAAAGTGTCTTTGCCATGGGGCGTAAAGACTCGAGATGCTCAGCCCAGAGGGTAAAATGTCACAGCAGTGCTTTCACGTCAAATGAGTCGTTTGACTTCCTCTTTGCGCCAGTCAGCGCGTCGACAACATGAATGAAACATGTTTAAGTAAAATCTCTAAAGTGTGCCAGCCATATTTACAGTTGATGTCTAATCACTGCTGATGGCTGAGAAAGTAGTTTGGAATAGGCGAAGACTTCACAGAGATTATGCTGGCAGGCTGTCTCGAACAGCCCAGTGATGTCATCCCCTGCCTCCATTTCTCCTTTTAGGCCAGTTTTGCAGTCAATACTTGTCAATCTTGTAACTGCAGGCTTTATTAAAGGCTTTTTGTAAAAGGAAATGGTCTCGGTTTTCTGGGAATGGCTGTGGTGCTTACAGCTTGGAGGCTCGGAATTTGATTTGTTACCTTAAATAGCTGTTATCTGGGGCCTATGCGTTATGAAAGGAGTGAGTATTTCCTAACATGCCTTTTGACTGAGACCTATATGTGTACGTTGAATCCATAGTTTAAGTCTGTTGATGAAAGAAAAATCTGATATTTGCAATTTAAGCACATAAGCAACATAAGGTCTTAGAACAATAATTAAGAGGCTAGTGTATTGAACGCAATGTATCTTAAGAGTCAAATAAAACAAAGCACATAACATGCCCTAGTAGATTAAAATTTTTTTGGGAAAAGCCAAAAATGTAACCTTCTAGATTTGTGTGTTTGTTTGATAATCTGACCATTTGTTTTCTTGGTTTTATTAATCGGAAGAAATAATCTGTGAGAGGATTTTGTAGCAGCGGACATCTCTTCATGTTATTAGATGAGTTCATAATCATTGTAAGAAACTTTAGGACAAATGGAAATACAAGCCCTTTTAGGTCACTCTGTACAGGGATTAGTTGAGGTACAACAATAAACCTTTTCAAACTATTAAAAAAAGACTGATTTGTTTAGACATATGAAGTAAAGTATAAGGAAAACAAATGTGAGCATTTAATATTGACTTTTTTTTTCTCTTTTGATCAGACTATTTTCTGCTCTGTGCTTCTTCAGCTCCACCTGTTGATTGTTTGATTTCAGATTTATTTAGATTTAAACCAACATCGACCTTAAAATACCAATACCAACATGCATTATGAGCATGTTTTGTGATGCATTTGTCTCATTTCAGCAGATAGCTGTCCAAATATAGATGACATGATGCCACATTGAAATACATGCTGCACAGCTAGAGAGCAATTTAATTGCAAAAAAAAAAAAAAAAAAATCCCAAATATCAGCAGTAAATGTCAGGTTTTGGTTTTAGTCCTGTGTAATCAAAGCACAGGGGCCTGCTAAAACTTACTAGAGCTGCCATTTTACATGAGTGTTGAGCAGTCATACAGAGAGAAGCTCATTGTACTGTAGAAAAGGCAGAAATACACTGTTGACAGCAGCCTTAATAGACCAGAATGCCAGACAGCCATAAGACATGTTGTTGTTTGGGCGGTGTGCTGCAGGCTTCACTTTTCCTGGATGAAACTTAATATTTTACTCAGCTGTTGCTTCTTGTTTCCACATACACTTACTACCTGCTGCATTCTCTAAAGGGTGTCGACAGGCTTTTTTAAATGTACGAAATCACTGCAAAAGTAGACAACACTCGTGTGCAGCAAAGCCTTAATCAGAAATAGAAAGGTTCGTTCCCCTGGCAAATGTCATCTGCTCCTTAAAGAATTGATTACTTAACCGAGTGCTAGTCATTATTTCTGGATTTAATTGCAGTGACACATAAATGAAATCGATGTAATTTTCAATGGAGTTAGAAATCAAAGTTAAATGTAGTGAAAAATGAGTCAAGTTGAAAATCAGATGGTGTTAAGTCCGCTAGGCTGAAGAAGCCTAATGGGCAGGAAGTCGGCCAGGCCAGTGTTTTTAGGTGAGAAGTACTTATTACCAGTGTTGAGATACTTATGGGAGCTACGCACCATCTGCCATTTTTGTCTAATTTGAAATGCTCCTATTTTACAGCTGTGTATATGATCCAGTAGAAATGCAAAGCACTATCTCTGATGGACAATAGCTGTAGTTTCTTTTGTCAGAGGTCTGCTTGATCCTTTTTACCGCTGTCACACAGAACTGGAGATATGGGCACTCATTTTGTTGCCTTCATGAGAAGCCATTTGCTGTCATCTGTCCTTGTGTACTGTGAAAAACAAGTATCATGGTCTTAAAAATAGATGGGATAAATAATCTATTGCAGCAAAAACAAAGCCCTCACTCGATTCAGTCCAAGTTTTATCTTTGTATGTATTTCATTCAGTCTTGGTTGTGTGTCATGACTTGTGTATGTAACGCTGCCTCTCAAAGAAAAATGAAAGAATGACAAATGTAATCAAGTTGCGTCACACAGATGACCATTACATCCTTGCTTTTTTTTATTTATTTTGTAAGCCAGGTAACCTTCTGGAAGCTGAATGACATTTCAACCAAGACTTAGTTCATAACATCTTTTTATTAGAGCTACAGCATTAGGTTGTATAATCAAGCCTTTAACAGCCTTTCTTTACTGCCTCTTCCATTGTCTTGTTTTTTTTTTTTACTTTCTCCAGTCTCATCCTGTTAGCCAAGTAGTGAATAAATTGTGGAAAAATCAGCCTTTCTCATCAGGGTTGTTTGAAATCAGTTCTGTTTTTCTCACATGAAACCTCGATGAAAATATCTGATGCTATTTACTGAGAGTGGATGGTAAACAAAACGTGCTGTGCACTTTTAATGCTCCTCACCCAGATAGATTTCTGTGTAAATTTGGTGCTTTCTTCAGATAATGTGATTACATCATTAAAAGGACATGTCACCATTTGACCTTGAAAATGTAGGTCAAGGTTAGAGCAGCGTGATTTGGAAGGGAAATCATTTCATGCTATTTTTTTTTTACCATGTCAGGAGATATTGATGTGCCATGATATAAATCAAATCACTATTTGTCTAGCTTAAATTATCCATTATTCACAAGTTAGTTCTGAAGACATCAGGTTATTTTTTTTTTATTCAAATATGATTTTATTTTCTGTCTGATATTGACCATACCAGGTGTACTGAAGAACATTATACAACCATTTCAGATCAATAAAACCGATACATGTATTTAAAACTAAACTAGAAGCAGCAGACATATGCTTTCAAGCGAACAGGCATACTGGAGTAAACTGAAAATTAAATTTAGCATGCTTTGAACATCCAACCAACAGCTTCTATGCTGCACCATACTTTTCAGTAACCTGGTCGCCTGAGTTCTTGGACAAGTTTTCTCGCAAGAGAACACTCATTACTTTCTACTGCAGCCCAAACATTAGCTTATGTGCTGCAGCTGCTCTTACGCCTTCAACCCAAGTTGTGGTGGCTTTAGTGCGATTGGTTCGGTGTGGTGCTACTTAATTATGATTGGCTGAAATGTCTATTGAGGAAAAATTGTTTTGCAATCTTTATCGTTTTATCGCCCAGTCCTTGTCAAGGGGACTTATTTTCAATAGGATGCTGCTCTATGCCAAGATATGACAGTATAAATTTGGTGCAAATATCTTCAGATAATGCAGGAGCAGGATTCCAGGAGCACACGTGCCCCTCAGTTAAAAAATTTAGGAGCACACAAAAAAAATAGGGGCACAAGTAGGTTTTAGTTTTAAATGTTTTGTTTATTTACAGTGCAGTACTTGTGCACAGATACCAACATTCTTGAATGACTGCTGTATGACTGCTGTCATTTGTATTAATTTAGAGCAGACCATAACATAACTTTGTATTATGGGATACTTTGTCCTTTGATACATTTTAGAACGTTGTATTGGCTGCCTTGTTATTAGATACATTTTAGAATGATTAACCCTTTAACTCCTGAGACTGAGACACAGTAAAAAATAAAATAAGAGAAAATAAGCAACACAATGAACAAAAAACCGTCAAAGTGATCATATAGCATGCGTTATGGCACGCGTTCTAGCACGTGTTCCATAACGCGTGCTAGAACGCGTGCCATTGCGCGCACCAGTACGCGTCCTGTAACGCGTGATAGCGCGCCAGTGTGCGTGCTAGAACGCGTGCTAGAACGCGTTCTGTAACGCGAGACAACGCGTGGCTATGTGAACACTTTGGCTTGCCATAATTAGCTCCTCAGGTCTGTGTGCCTGCCTTATTGTGTGCTGCAAGAAGCACTCGCACATGTGCGACTGTTTTGTTTTCCTCGTTCGCACGCTGAAATATTTGCTCGCAAATGCGAGTGAAATGGGCGCACTGTAGAGCCCAGAATGCAATTATATCATTGAATGGACAGATGACAAAATGATTATGATACCCTTCTGGGTAATAATTGGCTGAGGAGTAAAACTGGCTTTTCTCCATTACCACATACATAATATTTTAAATACATATTTTGGTCCGAGAAGGTTGTTTATCATTGGTCTGTAGTCTCGGGATGGTGCCGTGCCAATACAGCATTGGTATCAGGTTCTGATATCAACATAATTCACTTGTCAGAAATTTCCTGCGAAGATTTCTGATCCACATATTAATATTGTCTGCTGAAATCACTCTCAGACTATGGTTCCCTGTCGTCTGCTCTGCTAGCCGCATACAAAATGTGGAGTGGATTTGCTAAACTACCTTAACTTTGTCCTTTTTTACCAGTTGTTTAATATTAGTTTTAGTTCAATAACAGTATTGTGAGAAATATTGCTGGAATATATCTGTTATTGGCCAAGGCTGATGTAAAAAAATCCGTATCGGTAGATCACTACTGTGGTCCAAATGTGTGTCTTTTGTCCCAGTGACCTGATATGTGAACCAGTCTTCTACTCAGTCCTCTAACTTTAACTTTCAGTGCAGTGTCGACATTGAAGTGTGCTGCCATTCATTTGTCATGTTATTACCTCTCCCTCACCCCCTTCTGAAGCTGCTTCTGCTTTATTATTCAGTACTGTGTAAGGTAACAGCAGTCTCACCTTGTCCTCAGGCACTATGTAGTGACTATAGCTATGGAGTTGTAATGGATTTAGAAGTTTATTAATAATAATAATAATAATAATAATAATAATAATAGATTTATATTGTACTTTTTAATGTACACAAATGCTCAAAGTGCACAGTGGATTATTGGTGGTTATTCATTCACTCTCATATGCTCTCTCTGGTGGTGGTAAACCACATATGTAGTCACAGTTGTCCTGGGACAGACTGACAGAAGCGTGGCTGCCATTTTGCGCCTACCACCCCTCTGACCACCACCAAAGATTCATATACATCCACACACCAGTGTGAGTAGTAGCACTGGAGGCAAGGAGGGTGAAGTGTCTTGCCCAAGGATACAACAGCACATGCCTAGGACAGAGTGGAATTCCAACCGCCAACCTTTTGGTTATTGGACGATCCAAATATCCGTCGACTAATCTGATGCCAATTAAATGATCTTAAATATTAGACATATTTGCCAACTCCATTATCAATTTTATTAACATGTCCTCACCAATAACACTACCACTATAATGGCAGATTAATTATCAATATTATATTCTAAGGAAGTTTTGAAAAACTTACTACATGGTATATTCCAACATATCCTTGAAGGAAAAGAGAAATCACATCTGCATTTGCATTTATATCAACTAAAGTTAAAGGCAATTAAATTTGTTTTTATTTTTCCTCAAGACTCCAATTTGAGTTCTTACATGACCATTGGGGGTCACAATTTATGCCTCATTACATATGAATACTTATGTAACTCATCATGTACTGAGACCTCAAACCAGGTGACAACCTTCAATCCTTAGTCTGGTCCATGGGTACACATTGTACCGCCTGCGTGGATGTTCATGGTGATCACATTCCATACTACCTATTCTTTTCAGTTATTTTTTGACTTGCATTATTGACTTGTGCTTGTGCTTTGTTACTCCACCAAGGACTGGGACAGCTATGCATTTGCTGGTGTTTATCTGTTTTTATGTCTTGTCTGTCCGTGTGCAACATAACTAAAAAAATGGATGGATTTGGTTATAATTATCAGGAAACGGTATTGTGTTTTCATTGCCTCTGAGTATATTTACCTCCACCAAGGAATGGTGGACTGGTCTGCCTTGGTGGAGGTCTGTGGCCTCTGAATGTTTTCAAAATCGGCGCACTCTTGCTAAGAAAACATATCTGAAACTGATAACTTTGGAGGATTGAGCCCCACACTATTTAGCCCATGCCGTTATATCTGTCGGCATATGTTTTACAAGGTGGGTAAATAGTTGGGTTTGCCCTCATTGCTTTGGGAAAAGCTCATGGATTGTGTTTCTTCAGGGCAACAACAATTCCTGTGCGTTGAACGTTATCTACCCAATAATGTTTATACAGATCAGTAAAATACAAAAATAACAACCTTGCGGTAAAGCTGAAGTCAGGAGATTCATCCCCCAGGAATTGTTTCTGTACAGTGTTTCAAGGCAATCCATCTCGAGGTTTAGAAGATTAAATACACTGGACTAACACTGCCATCCATCGAACCATGGCTCTGGCATGGCTACAGTACAAACCCAAAACCGTCCAACCAAACTAAAAATAAATGAATTTGCAGATTTAGTGCTTCACTGTTCCCTCAGGTGAACTAAAATGCACACTGCAGACACAAACAACTCTATGAAGTTCAGAACAAAGATAACTCATTTAGGATGTTTTTTTTTTTTTTTTTACAAGACATATTGTAGGTTTGATGTAACTGTATGCCACTATACTATTATAGATAATCTGTATAGGACATTTTGTAGGCAAGTGCAAGATGGAAACCTAGTGTCTTGCTCCGTGTTAAAATAGCTTCTACATTTGCTGTAGCTGCATCAGTCTAATCCTCTTTGTTTGACCCCATTTCTTACTTACCCTTCCTGAAGTCCAATAAAAGGCGAATAATCTATATGATGTGGTGTTAGATGAATCTGCCAATTTGGCTATATCAGTGTGATAAAGCCTCATCTGTATTTTCACATTTACAGCTGGACGTTTGGCGTTTTGCTGTTGAGATTCAGTTTGAAATCTGCAAAAGTCATGTCCTGTGGATTAACTTGTCACTCAGAAAGTTTCTGACAGTGGGAGTCGTGGACAAAGCTTCACTCTGATTGGAATGTAAAAGAGGGAGGAAGTGTTTGAGAGCAGTGTTCTGTACTTTGTGTGTTTGCATATGTTTCTATCAGTCTGCCTGTCTTCCCCGTACTTACACCCTGTCTCTAACATTGTCATTTGTCTTCTGTGTCTGTCTCTGAAGTGATGTCAAATAGCCTTGGATGGAAGCCACTTTTTCTCTTCCCTTATACATTTTGAAATCTGGTTTCTGAGTGACACTAGAAGTCAATAATGCACTTTCACATGCAAGAAAATGTAACTCGCAAGACAAGGACCATATCAACTGATTGCTTGCATTGAGGGTTGGTAATAAAAGCTAACCATTTTTTGATTTGATTGGATTTGAATGCTTTATTTCACTTTACTGCGGTTGTTTTAGAAGTCAAAGAAAAAATATACTGAAGAAAATGGCAGAAAAAAAGGTCCTAAAATTCAAATGTTCACTCCACTATACTATATTTCTGAGCTGTGATGATGTGTTGATCAAAAGAAAATGTACATATGCCATCCATAGTCAGTTATTATAGCAACAATATTATGTAGCCAATGAATGTTAGTTAATAGTAGTTCTAATAAAATAGATTATATTTTCTGAACAGTTTTATTTGGAAATAAATAAGTTACCCTTTGGCATAAAAGTACGGGCAAAGCTAATATTCGCAAACAGGTGCAGGATGGTGCCTTTTGTCATTTGTGCATTTTTCTACAGTCAAGAAGGCAGTGCTTTCATTTCTCTCTTTTTTGAGTTCTTGATTTTCCAATCTGAAATTGAAATGGGTATTCTCATTTTCTGCATTTCACAACCCAAAAATACACTCCATCAGTCAATTACATTATTAGTGCTGAATGATTGATTACCTGTAGTCACAGTGTCAGCCATATAATTATGTACCAACAAAAGGCTGCAAGATAATTATAGAAATAAATGTCCTGTGTAGGTGTGAATATGAAACCTTATTCTGTCCTATTTTACAGCGCCCATGGTGAAGAAATAGTCAGTCTCTGATTAGGTATCAGGTGTGGATCTATATGTATGTATGTATGTATGTATGTATGTATGTATGTGTATATATATATATATATATATATATAACTTCAGAATACTGGGAAAAAGAGGTTAAAATAAAAACATCAATTCAACAAGTTTTGCATTTGCACCTAAACAATAAAAATCACAATGTGTTTTGACCACACTGTACTACTCTACATCACAATTCCCAAATCTATGTGTTTTCCATTGGTGCAAAAACACCAACAACTTTATATTCATATCTAATAGAAATACACAGTTGGGGTTCCATAGATACAAAAACAAACAAAAAAATGGCTGAAATCTTTCACTTCCACTTCAGGAAGTGAAACATCTATAATGGGTAGGATACAAGGTGAAGTAAATAGTTAATCAGCTCTGAACTAGGAGGAAGTGGGGCCGATACTGTGGTTATTTCTGAGCAGATGACAAATCTGGATACATACCTAATTGCTGCAAATGAAATCTGTTTACCTGACTCAATCAGACCACAGAGGGGAACAAGTCCAGCTCTGTGATTTATTTATTTTTCTAAGAGTTGTACAAAGAAAATGTATATTGTAACATCCATGTGCACCCTTTCGAACAGTAATCGGAGCGCTGTCATGTATCATGTTTTATTGACTAAAAAATAATTTCCCTTGTGCACTTTAAGGTGTTATGGACGTGTACGTAGCTGTGCAAACATAGAGACACCATGTACCATATTAGCTTCAGGTTAAAATGAACTTTTTGTGCCACATCATATTTCTGGGCTGTCTTATTGAATATTATCTCAGCATAAATGTTAATAATGACAGCAAAACACATGCACATGCTACAGTGTATTTCACAGGTTGTGGCTATTTCAGACACTTCTATGTACACTTGATGCCTCCATCATTTGCCATTGCTTCTAAAACTGTGTACTGGTGCCAGAGAGGGATCCATTCCTTCCTAGCTGTCTCTAATATTGAACTTCCTTTGTACTATTTTACTGCTTAGCCCTTTATCTGTGATGAGATGAATATTTTCAGAATTATAGATGGTTATTTTTAAAGAAGTCAACAGTTACAATAGATTGTTTTCCTCAAGGTGCTTTGATATTGTATCCAGCATTTCCTTTTAAGTGAGTTATTATTTACAGAAAGACTTACTTTAATTATAAGGACATCGCGGATGTTTTCATGTCATGTAACAGTGCTTTATATTATAATTAGATCTCATATAGTCTTATTAGTCATGTTATTCTGCCATGTACTGTACAGTACAGCTGCTATGTGTTGTGCAACACACTACTTTATTTCACATTTTATACTCTTATAAGATTAGATGACACTTTGTTTATCCCACAATGGGGAAATTAACTGGTAAAGGCAGAATGAAGTGCAAGAAAAAAAGGCGCATACCTGAAGACAAACCATATAAAAACAAGTATAGTAGTAATAAAATAATAATTATACCCCACCCCGGCTTTATTTTAAATAGTTGTCTCTTTACATCCATTCATACTGTTTGAATTCAAACAATCTTTGACAGCATATGTTCCGTCATATGCAAAGAAATGGTAAAAAAGAAAATAGTGAAATAGAGAAGGTTGTTTTTCAATGCAGACATGCTTTTCTCCTCTCGGTAAATCCTTTAGTTAGCTTGGTGAGGATTAGGTCTGAAAAGTCTCTCATTTGTCTCCAAAGCCCTCAGGGATTCATTGGTGAAAAAAATGCATCTTCTCCACTGCTTCTATCTGAATTTTACTTGGAATTTATTTATTCTGATTGCAGGCCATGTCTGAGCTCCGTTTTATACCCTGTGACAGTCTTCTTGATTAATTTAACTTCCCCCCCTTGCTTTTGTTGCTGGAGGTATTGCACACTAATTTAGAGATATAGGGAAAAAAGTGTCACATTTGACTGGGTGTCAATTTTTGCTCAAATTCATTTTCGTTTAGTGTTTGATAAGTCTTTCCTGGAAAAGCAAGAGCACTGAAAAAGGTAGTCTCCTTTCATCTCACGTGGGATTCGAAGCATTAGCAGTTGGTAGCATTGTCGCACTAAGGCATCACATATACATAAGAAAGCTTTTGAGCATTTTCTCTGAAAATTGTTCTGCACATTCCCAGAAGAAGTAGGCAGAAAAGACTAGGAAGATCCCAGTAGGGTTAAAGCCTAAGGCAATGCACTATATGGCATAATGGGAAAGGGTTCAGGGATACATTTAATGGTTAGCAACATGTAGTGGAAACTATCAATGGAATAAAAGGGACAAGTGTAGAAAGACTGGATGTATCCTGCCAAGGATCTCAACATGACTTACTGAAAGAGGACGTTGGAACTGAAATGTGTTTTGAAATTTTAAAGTTCTACGAAGTGCTCGACCTTTATGTGCAATGTTTGGAAATCAGAACTGTTTTGTGGTTTTGTTTTTTTCCCCCTTCAAGTAATGGTGGTTTTCATATTGCTAAGGCTCATAACAAAACTAAACCAAACTTGAACTTGTCCAAATGTGATTTTAGGGACAGAATATTTTACTTTTATCACTAAAGATCAACACAAAAGTGCTTCCTTTGTGTTTCTCTCAAAAACCTGATCATATTGATTCTATCTATACACGAGCATAAAAAGGAACAGACGGAAAAGAAACTATGTTGTGGTCAGTGATTAAATAAAAAGCCTTTACTGTAAATCAAACACTCTCTTTGTAGACTATGGATAGAGAAAAGGATGCTTTGTGTTCAAGGGTTCATTTGTGCATGATGACGGTGAAGCATAAAAATGAAAGAGAAGGTGATGGACTGTGATCTGAGATGAGTCAAGAGAAAACTGGGTGATCGCCAGCAATTATATAAGCAGCCTCTTCTATGCATCTGAAAAAGAAGGTCCCCTGATTCAACTTGCAAATGCTCTGGTAATCTCTCTTTGATTCACCAAGAGCTTTCAGTCATTGTGTTGTTGTCATCTCTGCTATTTAAATGCACACCAAGGTACAGCGTTGACATACTTATGATTAATGCCAGTACTTTGCAGACAGTTATCCAATGCACAGCTCCACCAATAAATTCCAGGAAGGACTAAGTGACACTGCATTATGGTCATACAGTTTTTTCTTCTGCTTTAATTCATTTATTTTTTATTTTTTATTTTTTTAAATAAATGTAGGTATTAATATGAATAGTCCGATATAATGGGTGAATGTACTGTATCTGTTAAGCCTGCATAAAATACATTAACCAATTAACCTTAAGAGTGTTAGCCAACATTTTCAGACTCATTATTCATACTATTCAGTTTGAATATTCCGTTTTTGACAAAAATGTAAAAAAAACAACAACAAAAAAACAAGGAAAATCCAACAGTAAGGTGACCTTTAATGCTCTATGAAGTCCTTGGTTTGGTTTGTCTCGAAAGTAATGTATTGCAGAGTTTACAAGGTGCAAAAAATAAATCTGCGATGATTTCATTCACTAGATGAACAATATAACACCAAAACTTAGTATGCTGGTCACGTCATTGCCCCACCACCTAAATGAGAGGCAGAGGGTGTTGTTGTTGTTTTTTTTTGTATTTGTCTGATTTCAGTAACTTGTAAAAACCTTCGGATTTTAGTAACGGTAACAAAAACTGAAGTTTTTTAATGATCGGTATCTGTGATTCTGTGATTGGGCCAAAAAAATGCTGATCGCTGCATCACTAATAGATACTGTACCATTCACTTTTGGTGATTATAGGCCAAAGTTCAAGGTGTTTTCATTGTGATAAAGAATATGCCAAATTAGGAGTTTCCTTTTCATTCATGTATACTCAGTTTTGCATGTAAAGTTTAATACTCAAATGTCAAGGTCACAAAAAATGTCAAAATGTAATTTTGGATACAACTTTTGACGTCCATTGAGGTGGTCGTCTTTCAATTCTGCATATTGTATATATACAATTTGACCTGTTGTTGATGGAAGACATAAGGGGTTACTCGGTCAATGCGTAAAAAACTAAAATGGATTGTAATCGAAAAATTTTTGTCAATAGAGACTTAATTACTGTGATTGACAGATGAGAAACCTCACATGGGCTTCAAAATAGTGGCATGACTATTGACTTTGAGTGACCATGAAAGGTTAAACTCAAGGTCAGATGATTTTAAATGGTCATAACTCCAAAAAGAATGACGATAAGTACTTAGGCGAGGCCAGTACTGTATTAGGCTGCTGAATCGTCAACTGAAATGCACTTCTCAAATGGAAAATCTGCCTGACTTTTGTGGTTAAAGGATATCTCATGTTCACTTCTACTTTGTGATAGGCAGTTATATTTATCCATATTGACTAAAAACATCCATACCTTAATGTGGTTCACAATTCCGTTCATTCACTTCATCCCCAGCCCTGTGGGACATGCAAATAACCGACTTGAAATAAAGAATCCCAGATAATGTCTTATCCTGTACCTCTTCATGGTGTTGACCTTGTTGTTTAGGTAATCCCTGATGTTAAGATCTTTTGAAGGTGCTATCACAAAGATGTAAAAAAAAAAAAAAAAACAACAGGAGATTAATCATTCTAAAAAAAGTTGCATTTAAAATAATCCCTTTTCAGGAAACACAGCAACTTGCTGAATCGCAGTGGTGTGTCTTGATTTTTACATGCTTTACTGCTTATCATCAAATCTTAATGCTAAAAGCAACTGTCACTTTGTTGGCTTCCCACCACACATATGACCTATATTGACCTTGTGAGATGAAAAAAGTTTGAAGCACTAAAATAGAGAGTATTTTTCACTTTCCCTACCTAATAGTTTTATGCTATGCCACAAAAAGGCCTCTAAGGCATACCTGCCAACATTTCAGCAGCAGAATCCGGGAGATTATTGCGGCGGCGGTGGGTTTTCAGGAGACGCAAGCGAGCAAATGTTGTTTTTATGATGGTAAAGTGTTACGTCATTAGTTTCCAGTGCATTATTACATACTGGAAGACTGTTTTTATCCAGAAATTTAATTTAATTTTTCAATGGATGGCATGTATTTTTAAATTCACATTAACTTTATTAATTTATTCTTACTTTACACACACACACACACACACACACTTCCAAAAGTGAACATTCTCATGTCCCTGCTTCTACTTGTCCCTTTCCTGGCTGCTGGAAGTGTTGGCACAAAAGCATGATGAATAAAAAATATTATTGATAAATGACATGTCTAAATCCTCTGTATTACTTTAGTTAGCGAGATAATCTGATGTTAGGTGATCATTCAGTGATGCCCCACAAGTCTATCGAGTTGGGCGACCAATGAAATTAGCTTGGGGCGTGGTAAATGTAAATCTTTGTCGCCATCCTCGGAAAAGAAAAATCTCACATTGTCAGAAACAGATCACATTGTCAAATAGTCAACAAATGACGTGTCTACGTCCCATACAGGATCTCTGGCAACTAGAGAACATCAGCCAAATGACAAGTCTTCAGATTTAGATTTTGACGTTCAGACCTAATAAATTGCGGGAGATACTGGGAAAAATTACCAAACGGGTGGGGGGGCGGGAGATGGGTCTGAAATACGGGAGAGTCCCGGGAAAAATGGGAGTGTTGTCAGCTATGCTCTGAAGACTATTTCTTTTCTTTTCTTATTTTGACTTGAGTAATGCATTAGAAAAATCCACTGAACATTTGAAGAGTGAAATCTTTAATATTACTAGCTGTAATACATCCTAACTTCTAATGAAGATCATGTTCTTCTCATGGAGCGGCGCCAAGCTAGAAGTCGTTTTATGTACTTGGGGTTTCCAGAGTGGCAGGTGGCTGCAGTTTCTTTTTTGTACATTACAGGATGGCCTCTGCCGCCGTACGATAGCTCTTTCATGTAAAGCATTCTGCTGGAGTCTGATCTCTTTGACTCCCCCACTGTATCATTAAGCCAGGCAGAAGTGTATGAGAGTCACTCTTGCTCAGTAGGAGATCCACTTTGACTAAAGCCTGCGTTCTCTGTGGGAGACAGTGTGGTTCCACTCTACTGGTTGGATATGTGTGTAATAGGTGTGTTTGTTAGAAGGGCCCTGTTATGTTGATTTTCATTCATGAGACATTATCAGTCTTTGTCTTGACAGCCCTTTCCTGCTGTCTACACAACCAAGCTACCGATGAAACTATCATAAGTGTTGATATGTTAGTGGCATCATGGTTATTTTGTGATATTGCCCTCTCACTAAAAAAATGAAAAAAGACAGTAGATTGCATACGGAAGCATGTTATTATTTTTATTGAATTGATAAATGTACTTTGCTGTTGATATTTACAATAATTCATACTTCATTCATTGTTTTGTTTGCCCCGAATTAAAATATGACATAAATATAATATAAACATTGTAAAAAGTTTAATCTAATGAGTATTCTTTTTTTGTTTTCTTCTCTCCCTCATGTGTTCCCTCTGGACGTTCTGCTACAGCTGAAGAGTATGCTGTTGAAGGTAAGACTGATGCTTTACTCCTCAAGTCCTCTGATAGCTTCCCTTAATGCTGTCATGGAGGCTGAAGCTGGCCGCGTGTTAATGGTGTCTGACCTCCCTCTGGGGAGGGGCATTGTCAGTTTGGACTGCGGTTATAAGTGACTTCCAGGGGCCCAAAATTACAAATTCTCAGCTGAGACCAAAGCAACGCATGTATAATCCAAACCCTTGTTTTTATCTGTTACATGTTTTTATCTTGTCTTTTTTAAATTTTTTTGTTTGAACTCTGGCTTTTTCTTAAAGGCGTAAGCATAGGGGTTGTGTAAATCGGAGTGTATTTGTAGACTGAAAAATGTCAAGGAAGCTGGCATTCTTGCGTCACTTTTCCACTTACAGTTTTGTCTAAGTAAACAAGATGTGACATGGCCAATTGTCATTTTCCCTCCCTGTCCTGTCTCCAACAAAGGTGAGCGAAGCCTGCCAGTCAGCTTCCCTGAGGGGCCTCATTAGCCCTTGGGCCAGGAACTAAGCCACTGCTGGATGTAGCAGGCTTAATGGAAAGATCAGCATTGGCTTATCTGCAGGCTTTTCCCTGTTCTCACTCTCTACTGTTTGCAGAGGGGTTCAGCAACTGGTCGACTGAGTCTGACTGTCAGTCATCAGACATTCAGAATGACAGAAACAGGCTTTTTAAAAAACCCACGTATTGAGTGGTGAATTCGTGCTATGGTATGGGTACGTTCACATGTTTATTAGTTGCTCTCAGTCTTGCTGCATTTGAGGTGATGGATTACCTATTGCACAGGCTGAACCAGCAGGGGAAATCACCATGACAAACACTCCCTTGCTCTGCATTTTATTCAAGCAAAAGCTAAAAACGTAAATGTTGCTGATATTTCTCAACCTCCACAGCTAGGGGTTGTTTGTCAGTGGGATACTGGAAATTTAGGTGGATGTGTCATAGTGTCATTTTCTACTTGTCAACGTACATAGTTGCTGTGAGTAAATTCGATTTCTAATTTTTTCTTGGTTCATATGTTGGATAAATAAGGTTGTAGATTGTTGATAATTGAAGTTCTGTCATTTTTTTCCCCAACATGAAAAATACCTGTAATCTATAAAGAGCATCACAGTGCATTGTATGTTTGGAGTATGCTAGCAATCTACTCTCACATCATTTATGCCCTTGATGGTGAAATTGTCGCATGTAACATATAGAACAGCAGCGACCCTGTCTGACAGAATGACCCCACTAGACAAATGTGGAGTGAGGTGAAGGGCCAGAAGGCTTTGTGGAAGAGAGAGGAGGAGGAGGAGGAGAGAAGGCAGCATAGGGTGATGGAGAGTTGTGATTTTACTGTTTCACGCCAAAGAGAAGGGAGGTAACTCCCAGAAGGACTGTGTGTGTCCCGGTACAGTAGCATTCCTCAGATGAGAAATAAAGCAAGTCTTTGCAAGAAATGTACAGGAATATTACTCAAAATAATGGACTTTTGTTCACATTTATAAGAGCCCAATGTTAATTGAGCACCCGCAGTTTACTTATTGATTTAAGGCTTAGGTAGAAATAATTCATATTACTTGGCACAGGCATGTTTTGTTAATTATGAAGTCTTTTGGCAATTTTAGAGAACATCTTACCTTGTGCAGGAGTCTAGGGGTTTTCATTGCTAATGGTAATATTATAGAGCCCTTGGGTTTGTAAGCATTAAAAATACAATCAAAAGAAATGTTAATCCAGATAGTCAGATATTAACTGTAAATGAATACATCTAAAATGAAACGTGCAGTAACCTCAGTTAATTTGTTCTCTCTGAAGACATGCAATTCAATTTGAACCATAGGGTTAGTTTACAGTATGTTATGTATCATGTTTGATCATAGATGTATTTGATGCCTAATCACGTCTTTGACACCAGATGCATAGAGTACTCCTACACTCTTCTTTTTTTTTATCTATTTATAGATTTTCCCAGTGACCGTATTTGGTCTAATTAGTGTTGCTGACCATGTGTTCAAAGGTTGGTTGAGATTGATGATGCGAAAAGACATTGAAAACCCCAGGGAGGCTAGTGCCCCTGGAAGGGGGCCTGTGGCCCTCGCTCTTACACTGTAGGGCCTCGATTGATGATCTGCCTGCGACACTGACCTGTTTTCACCAGCAAGCCAGTCGCATGCTGCCATCTGTGTAGTCAAAGCCGTGCATGTCCTCTCCCCACAGGACTGCATGTGTGATATATAGTTTCATTATGTAATCAAAGAACCTACCTCTTTGCCCTGTTCTGTGGTTTTCCTGTAGAGGCTAGTAAAGAACTGAAAACAAATGCGGGTTTCCTACAAGATACACAAAGAGGCTTTACCTAGAACAGTGCTGTGTGACTTGGTACCTTCAGACATGAACTTAGCTAACCTTATCTTTAATGAGTGATAAAAATAAAAGGGCACAATGATTGCTGCAACACAATAAATGCTCAAGGCAGCTACACCTGCTGTCAGTGTCATATATTTTAAAGATGGCTCATTTTAATTGTGTGCATATTTGGTTTAAAAGATACTGATCAGATTACTACGCGTTGCCCTGTTCTGTTTTTGTGCGGTTACCAGGTCCTTACTTGTGAGCTAGAAGCAGCGGTTACTATACTGAGACACCTAAGGTTTGACATTAAGCACTGTTAAATAGCATGTAGTGCTGTTCCAACACTTCTACTCATAAGTATGTTAGGGTTGCAAAGCTATATTAACATACATCAGGTAGATTATGTACGTGTGTGTGTGTGTGTGTGTGTGTGTAATCAGCCTAGTATGGAAAACGATCAAATGTGGAGTACCCTCCTCATGCTATAGAATAAATATATTTATTTATAGGTTTATTTATCTTTTTTTTAACAGACCAGGCCATGACCTTGAACATGTTCTTATAGGTCTTATACAAGTGGATAGTATCAAATCTCATCAAGCCCTGGTCAAGAGAGAGACTTGCTGATAGATTTAGTGACCTGGTATTGTGTTTGGCTGAGGGATGTTCTGAGCTGCTCATGCTGATCCTAATCAATCTGATCAAGGCTAATGATGTTTTCTTCTTGAGCGAATCAGACCTCCAATTTAATCTCACCCTTTGGACAGGGCAAAACTTTTTGTTCCCCATGTAAAAATATGAAACTGATGTAGGCTAGAGATACCGGATTATAGATTTGAGTGGAGCCTGTAGTTATATGAGATTAGTTTGGATCATCCAAACCAGATTATGGATTTTTATTTTTATCTTATTTGATCAGGAAAATAAAAACAAAATCATGGTCCAAAATCTTTGGGGTTTTTTTTAATGTGTGTGCGAAGGGAACAGAAGAAAAACAAAATCACTGAATAAAACAAATATTAAATGTACCGACTGTGGTATTAACCTAGATTTCATTTTTTTGCTCCACATAATGCTTGTACCTGATTCTTATACAAATCCCACCTGCTGTTGCTTTTGAATAACAATGGCTAAAAGGCTGACCACCAGGGCGGTGAAAACATTTGTGATGTTTCTATAATTGATACAGTAGCAATTGTCAACACTAAGGGATTGCTTTATGTTGCCATAGCATAACAATGCTATTTAGTCATTTCTGCCGATCGATAAAGCTTAACTGTGCATTTTTCATTGAACCCACAACAGATTTGCAGTGTTCAAACAAAGAAATTGATTGTAGAAGATTGCTGGCTAGCTTTTTACTTGCCAGCACTTGAAAATAATGGGCTGCAGGAACACACAGACGCATCTACACAGTTATCCCCATTGGGTGTGAAAAATATCCAAGGAGGGAAAGGGTGAAACACAGCTAAATGGTGCCTTTCTTCGGCTCTGAAATTGCTCAAGAGCTTTTGGACAGTAGGATGCCTTGATGTTGCTTCTGCCTGCCCAGCCTCTGCCAGATGTTGTGCACAGATTAAGCCTCCTCGGGTCCTCGAGGAGCCAAAGTCCAGCCATGCCTGTTCTCACAAGACGTTAATTTCACCCCACACAGCTTACAGTCTTTTCTCTCCCTCTATTTTCCTGCTTTGTGATAACAAAGTCTAAAGGGATGGAGTGGGCGTCCACTTGTGAGCAGCTTCAAATGCTTTGGTGTCAGCACGCGTGGCCTCAGGAAGTACTCTTTGCAGTGATGGAAAGAAATGGATTGGACAATATGTGGCCAGGAGCTCTTATGTTGTGTAGTTTGTGTGTCTGTCCATGTTTGTTAGGAAGTACATTTGGTGTGCAAAAGATCTCTCTTGATCCCTTCTGCTTTTGCACATCAATGTAGCTTTAAAGTAGCTATTTATTATTATTATCACCATCATTGTTAGTAGTAGTAATAGTAGTGTTCTTATTATTCTTGTTTATTTTTTATGTAGTGTGAACCCATAAAGACCCAGCGCTTCTTTACAAATTAAAAATGACAAAAAATACGGTTTTCTCTCTACGTAGCATTTTACAAGTGTTTTATCACTCTTTATTGTAATGACATCCTCTGCATTTTGTGTGTTTTTTAAAGTTAAAAGGACACATTTTACCATATTTACCATATTTAATTTATTGACCATGCAAAACCACCGTCTCCTCTATCAACTACAGCTGGTGCAAAATGCAGCTAAACACTCCCACATCATCCCAGTTCTACGTTCTCTTCACTGGCTCCCATCACAGTTCAGACTACAGTTCAAAGTTCTATTATACATCTTCATGGCCATCAATGGTGTAACCCCGCCCTACCTCACTGATCTTATGACAATCCATAAACCAGTCAGGACGCTGCGCTCTTCAGATCACATCTCTTTGGTTGTCCCCAAATCCAAATCCAAAAAATATGGCCACCGATCATTTGCTGTTTTTGGTCCAAGGCTGTGGAATGAGCTTCCAGCACAATTACAATTAACAACTGAGCTAGCTGTTTTTAAATCTCAGTTAAAAACATATTTATTTAGGCAAGCATTCGACATGTAGCCACCTGTCCATGTCACTTTTATGTTGTTGTAATGGTTTTATAATTAGTTTTATCTTTGTTTTTATCGTTGTTATATAATTGTTGTTTTTATTAATTGTTGTTTTTATTGTTTTTATCTCATTCTGAGAAGCACCTTGTGTACCTTTTTGGTGTTGTAAGGTGCTATATAAATACAATTTAAAGTTCAGGGTTATTATATTAAAATAAGAGAAAACAAAAAAAGTTATTAACATGTATTAATGGTTTAGTGTTTCAGAACACATTGAACATTGATGGTTTTGATCGACCGTGGATGTTTGGGTCTTTACAGGGTTACGGGTAAAGTAAGTTGTGCTATCCCACAGTCCTTGCAATTCATGAGGGTTAACACTCAATCAACTTTGTAATTGAGTGTTTACCCTCTGCAAACCATACATGAGTTAAAATGTGTGTTTCTGTAATTTGTCAATGACAGATTTGCAAAGAGTTTTAGGAGGCATTTAATGCATTCTTCAAATAGTCTTTCCTCCTGTGTACTAAAATTAACATTTGTTGTGTACTTATGTGCATTTTTGTGCTCTTGAAACAGGAAAAAAACACCATTTGAGTGTTTCCCAGTGGACTTGTGGGTTATGGGGTATTTGGAGTTTATATTGCCTCATTTCTCTTTTGGTTGTCTTTCCCGAATTAATTTATGCCCGGTCAGGGATGCAGTCTTGGTAATCCTCCTCTGTTTTTGATCCCTCTACATCTATCACTGTATTTCATTCTCTCTTTGTCTCCCCACATGGCCATACCTTTCTTTAAATTTATCCCCGTCTCATCAATCTACCGTTTTGTTTTATCTTTCTGCCACCTGTCTGTAATCTCAGCATCTTATTCCTTCGACCAACTCTACCACTTATTTTCTGTCTCATCACAATCACTTCCTTCCCCCTTCTGGAAGATAAAGCTATAGGCTGTAGCTAAGAGGCTTATTGGGGAGATGCCTCTATAGGAGTTTGTGAAATTCAGGTTTATTGGTCTCTTGAAGGCTATATAGAGAGGACAGGGAAGAAGAGACCTCAAAGAAATATGAGGTGTGCCCAGGTATATTTACTGCACCTCCTTGTTGCACATTTAGATCGGAGCTCAGTTTTACACCGAATGAGGTCATGTATATACGAGCATATTGAAGCATACCCAAAGTCAACATTTTAAGACTCCAATGTTATTATCTGCACTATGTCAATAATCTTTCTCATATGAGGGCTCTGCATTTGACATTGACAAGAAATTGTAATAACTAATGTGCAATGTTGTAATTAATCTACCAGTGCTTTACTGACAGTGGTGTCGGTGTACAGCCTAAGGGTTCTTGGGAGCGGATCAGAATGGCAGGTGAAGGTAGGTTAATGCAATTATTACCTGACTATCAGCTATTTCCCATCTGAGTCTACAACATTTTTTAATTTCTGATGAGACTCCAGGGTTGGAATACAAATGCTGAAGACCTATATAGAATGACTCGTTATTTAAATAAGGTTACCTAAAAATCTGCATCTACCAAAAGTTTATTTCTAATGCAGCTAAAATATGAGAAGATCAAACTGAGGATGGTGGCCCAATCAATTTCAGAGATCTATAAGAATTTGCTGGTGGTATTCTGAAAATAATAACCAAGTTGGCAGCATGAACTTTGTTAGTAATGTATTTGTATGTAAAAGTATTAAATAGCATACATTTGCGCTATTTATGTAGCATACATATATAAAACATTGTTTTCCCATTTTCAACCCTGTACTCACTATCACTTTCACAACTAAATGTGTCCGTTTCTTGACTCAAGAGTCAGCGCTTCATTTTTTCCCCCTTCCATCTTCTTTCTACCCAAACTTGCCATTATTTCCACAGTGCTAGAACACTCCTGTTGTGTACCTGCAACCTTTTCTCAATTCAATTATGCCATGAAATGCCACTGACTGCAAAGCTAAGAGTCCATGCTGACCAGGTGACACTACGAGAGATTGCATTTGGGCAGAGCCTGGTGAAAAGTCCATCTTCTGTCTGTCCCCCAGCATAGAGGCTCTAAGAAAATAAAAGGGCTCACACGCTCACTTCCCTCCAGCTGTTAAGCCAAAAGGTTGAGGAAAATGTTTGTGTCCACATTTTATTTATTTTTCCCTCATCGGTGAGCTAAATAAATAAATACATGCATTTACTTATTTGTAGACAAGTGTGAATGCATTTCTGCCCAAAAACAGACTTTGTACTTTTCATACGTATCAATAATGCATGAATGTACGCCAGCATGTGTGTCCTTAAAAAGAGTCTAATATAAACAGTTGCACAAATTCAGCCTTTTCTCCTCAGTTCATAGCAAGCCATTATTGTGATGCATATACCAAGTGAATGTTTGTCTCTACTGGCTTGTTTAGAGCTGGTCCATTATTTGTTTCGTTCACTTAGCAAAGCTACAGTTACATATAGGAGACTGTCAGTTAGACAGAGGCAGTGTGGAGAAAAGTGTCCTCGTAAAATTGAGATCAATAGGCTGGTGAAAGAAATAAAGTAATAAAGAGTGACCAATAAAAAAAAAAAAATGGAAATGGGGAATATAGCTATTCTCGCCTCATCCCTCCCTCCGTTTCATAATTGGAAAATAGTAACACTTGAGTGAGCTTGTTTTTTGTCACTGAGGACCTCCCTCTGAATATCAAATTATTTCTTATGGGATTTTAGTGTGTGTTCTTTTCTCTTCTTCTGTTGCGTGATACTCATTTACGTTCTTTTCGTGCCTATATTCTCATGATTACTTTAACTTTTTTTCTACTTTATACCCTTGCTTTTTTGTTAAATAACAGCAGGTTGATATACTGGCCATATGTTAAATAACTGTTCTATAAGACAGCTGTAACTGCCTTTAACTCAAGTTTGAGTGTTGTCAGAACATAGACAAGGTAAGCTGCTGATTTTTGTTTTTGAGAAGTCACTGCTCTGCAACTAATCCAGACCTTTGAGACTCTTGTCAGTCAGGAGAATGGGATCATATATATATATATAGATATATAGATATATAGATATAGATAGATATGTGTGTGTGTTTTTCATAGATGAAAAAAAAAACCCTCTTACTTTCTTTCAAAAGGAACTTCATCAAATAGCTTAAGTTCTTTTTAGATGCTGAATGTAATTTTTCTTGAAGTATGTCGTGTATGCTTTGGAGATGAAGTCAAAAGATCCCTCCCTTCCTATTTAACCAGTTAATGTTAGTAGTCTGAAACAAGCCAAGGTTATAATGTTGTTAAACTATATGAACTATGACCTATGCAGCACAGCATCTACATTCACAATGTTATGTTAGACATACTGTAAAATTAATATTTGCTCTATAAAGTATTGCGTAGTAAGAGCTAAATCTCTTTTTTATTAGTGTGTCACGTTGAAATATCAATCATATCAATAAAACAATATAATTGCACAAAGGACACATTATCCTGCTTTTATTTCCAGTTTGGTCAAATTCAAGAGGAAAAAAATATTACATCAATAGATTTATTTTACTCAGGCCAGCAAATAATTGACTAAAAGTATATTCAAATACATCTGCTGCTGTGTCAACATACGCTGCTCTGTGATTATATTTTTTCTTGATTGTAAATGAGTGCAAAAGGGTTCTGTTTAGGCATGGGTGTAATTGGACTGTTTGTAGCTTAACTTGTGGCTGACATCAAACTCTGTTTTTGCGACCTTTTTATACACATTAGTGTAATAAACGTAACGTCTCCAAGCCTGTCACTGTGGCCAAGCTCCTATGATGAGTTGTTGTGAGAAATGCCGTAAATTCTGCCAGCAGCTGCCACCGAGCCTCACTTCCCACAGCTCTTATTTATCTGTTGCCTCTCCAATCCCCTGAGGGCCTGAAAGGAGGAGTGGCAATGCCATGGACCCTCAGTACTCCCTCAGCAGGTTGCGTTTGGCCTGGTCTGTTTACTTTCCCAGCATGTGATCATTTAAAGTGGGAAAGGTTGAATTGAACCAGGAGTAGCGAAAAAGAGTCGAGCGAGTGAGGAGTGCAAAGACAAAGAAATAGAGGCAGGAGAAAAAGGATGGTGTCAGGAAAAGGCAGGGTATGGGGAATTCTCCAGAGCAAGGCGTCAAACCAACAGGCTGTTTCAGTACAAGTGGAGATGTGGCCTAGATACTTCAATAGGATTCACTGTTAATGATGGTTCAACATAACCAGGATTGCATTTTGTCAGCTACACCCATGCGTGTCCATAAAGTGTTATTTTTGCCACATACCACATGGCCTTTCAGAGATAGCACCACAGTCAGCTGCTCGTTTATTAACCCCGTTACACCATGATTTTCATCACGAATAGACACTTTGTTGACCATGGTGACGGCCAGAGCCAATGTTGGTAACGGTATTAAAATAAAAAAACATTTATTTAAAAACAAGTTCACTACTTTGGCACCCTGAGGTCTACAGCAGTGGTCCCCATTGGTACGGAGCCGCCTAATAATTAATTAATTAATTAATTAATTAATCAATTCATCGTCTTGTATTTATTATTCGAGTCTGAACAATCTTTTATTTTGAAAAATGACCCGATTCTATCGGTTACGTCTCTGTCACTTGGATGCCAAAAATGTAACCCACATGTTAGCAAAATAAGTAAAAAAAAAACCCAGATGTCTTTGAAAAGTTTCTTTTCGAAGAGGAAAAGATACACTGAAGAGACAGAAGAAGAGCCTTTTAACAAACAATACCAGGAGTTGTACTTGAAATATGGATTTATCGTGATGGGTGATTCGCACAGACCAAGCCCACTCTGTATAATTTGCAGCCACCAATATAAACAATGTACATAACCCCCCTGGTCCGTGGTTATAAAAAGGTTGGGGACCACTGGTCTACAGCACTGTTTCAACCCAGAGGTATTGTAAGCTGTGATTGTTTTCTTTTTTTTTAATGCAGACTAATCCATCATCATGATTAATCCTATTCAAAATTAGAATGTCATTAAATGGAACAGGTGTTTACAATTGTTTTGTTTCAAGTTGTTTTGTTGAAACGATGGAAGATGCTGGATAAACATATTGCATATATGGTCATATTTTTGCACATTTTGAATATTTTCTCACATACACAGACACACAGAGTTTTCAGTGGATTTAAGCACGTTTTGGATATTTTTTTTCCTTCCAGTTTTTTGTGTTGGTGTATGTTTGTGTATTTTGTGGGAAATCGGAGTAAAAACAAACAACAAAACCCAAGAGAGAATAGTTCGTTGACAGTGTTTTGACACTTTTCACCAACCAGCTTAAAATACCACATTAACATGAATCACATGTTAGTTGGAGATTCTGCTACCACTCGACTAATGCATCACTCAACTTTCGATAAACATGTTACAGTAAGTACATATATTTTCTTCTTTCTTGAGTATTTTTGCTCATTGTAAATGGAACACAACTAATATAGATTAAAAATTTATATTTAATCATGATGAATCCAAAGCAACCCTGCGATTAATCAGATTAAAATTTTAATAACTTGACAGGACTATTTTTTTTTTTACTATAAGCACCTAGTTCATGTTATTTTTGTATTTTCTTTGTGATACTTTCTATGTATAAGATAAGAGGCATGTAAATGAGTAATATATACATATATATAATATGTATGAATAGCAATGGATATTGTAGGATTTTTATAGGATTTAGGATTTTTTTTCCAATAAAAAAAACAACTTGCACAAAGGATTTCCCACCACTTATTTATAATACCTCCAGTTGAGTATGAAACTTGTTCAGGTATTATTATTACTAGTAATATCTAAGGTTAGAAGTAGGGTAATACAATTTTTAAGGAGCTCTAAACACATCTTTTGATATTTAACAATTTATATTGGATATCAATTGTATTTATTACTTATTATTATAAATTTCTTGAATATTTACTTTATTTACGAATGTAAAGAAGTCAGTTATTGAAATGTTGCAGCATCATGAAGTGGACTGAGAGAAGGTCAAGTGTGTTATCAAGGCAATGAAGTATGGGACACATTTAATTATAGTAGAATTTCTCCATAGTTGTAAAATTAACAGGCAGGGATGTAGCAGTGGTGTTTCCACATGCGGTCCCAAAGCCTGCAGATCCTTCCAAGTGGGCTTTGTAACGCTCATGCAAAGACAACCATATGTTTTCATGACTTGACAGACGGCAATGAATGGGACTGATGCAATCACTCTGGACCTTTATCTTCTGTCTTTGCCTCTCGCGTCTTTCGCTCACCCACGTTAGACAAATAAACACCACCACACTTGTGCAGAACTCGACTACATCCACATCACCAAGTAAAAAGTTGATTGTGCATCTACGTGCATGTTGAAGTGCAGTAGTGAGAAGGTAAGATAGAGTTTGTGCGTGTGCAAGCCTCAGATTAAGCTGTCACACAGACTGTGAGTGGTCCCAGACAGGCTGATCAATGTGGGCCAGCTTGCAGATAATAAAGTGGTTAGGTCTCCCCTGATGCCTTTAATTGAACAAGTGTCGCTGGCTTGGCCCATCTGGACAGAGAGCATCCTGGGAATTGTGTGTGTGTGTGTTTTTGTCTTAGTTTTTTCCTTTGGATATAGATGGTGGTCTGAGTGGCTTGTGAGGACCAATAGTTGCAGTACTCATAGGCTCTTAGTCGGTGCGGTCTTGCCATGTGTGTGGTAGTAAGCATAGGAATAAGGTTGAACTGTGATACAAAACATTCTTAAACGTCTCAACGCTTGATTCCTCAACCCGCCCACTTTAACTATTACCAGGGCAGAAGCAGAGTGGCCTCATTTGATTGATTCCTAATTTAAATCTATCATTTGACTCTGGTGTGGGGGACTTAAAGCCGGTGCTATTCTGCATTTGCGGGTCTTGTCAATGTCTTTTGCTTTCAAGACCGTGTCAAGTGTAGAGGGCCAGTGTGTGTCAGCCAAATCCTCTTCACTTGGAAATACCACACTTTTGCTGGTTGTTTGAGCCACAATTTCCAAATGTAAGAAAGTCTCTGAATGTGTGCAGTAGCTTTAGCTCCCTGAAGATATGAAAATAGAACAGCGTATGAAAGCACATTTATTTAGATCCTAGAGGACCAAAGGCATAACCATAAACTGCCTAAGGGTATTGCCTCTGCATGCAGAGGGAATTTATTACAATCGAGGAATTCTTCTTTGTGCGTGTGTGTGTGTTTTGCCGTTAAATTCTTTACTGCTGTCAAAGGTCCTATTGTAAAGTCTTCAGGCACGAGAGAGTGCAAACTGAACAATCCAAAGCCTTAAGCAACTGGCCCAGTTGAATAAGCTAAGGTCAGAGCTCCACTCCTGATTTGGAGGATACAACAGCTCCCATCTGGACACTGACAAGAGCTGCCTCCCTCCTTTCTCTACACCAAGTCAATGAAGAGACCTTCTACCTGCCTCGTTCACTGTTTCTCTCCTCTGTCAGCCAGAGGCCCAATACACTATTCATAAACTTGAGCAGAGGGTTGTCTGACCTTTTTGCTGAAATGTTAGGGCAAATTAGTTGTCAGAGTAGTGGACGTGGCAGCAATGCTAAGCCCTAGCTTTAGCTCCGTACGCCCCCACCTCCATTCTCTTCTTTTACCTTTTCACAGAGCACCTGTAATTTCTGCTGCTCTAGCAATAAACCCAGTACCATGGCCACCTCTGACACAGCTTTTTGTCTCTATTGCCGTCATAGATATGTGATAACCAAAGAAGGCAGACAGATTTAAAAGCTAATTATTTTTTAATGGCATGTACGAATCGAAAAAAGGAGTCATACATTTAAAAAAGCTCAACCTGAGAAAGTTGCCATGTCAGATGACATTAAAAAAAAAAAAACAAAAAAAAAACAAAGCCATGTGGCCCACTCCGACTAAAAGCCTTTCTCCCAGGTACATTGTAGGGCAGCCCTTTCAATCAGATATGAATTTTAAAAGGAATCTACTGTGCTAACTACAGTGCTCTTTGTGAATCACACCCCTGTTTCAGTCTATAAATCAAAAGTCCGTAATTTACTATCACCCACTTTTACCCTGAATGCAGAGCAGATTATAATGAGCCTGTGTGCAAGCAGCACCCTTTTTAAAACAGAATAAACACTGAGCTTGCTGAGCCACTGGACCCCAGAGTCTACACATATTCATTACTTATGTAATGGTTTTTTAAAATAAACACCACTGCATTCAGCAAGCATTAGTTATTCCTGCATAGTAATTAGCTACTTGAGACTGCTTTTTGTGTTTGTAACAACAGTAAGTAAGCTAAACTTTCTGGTTATTCAGTAACAAGCTACACATTTGTATTTCCAATAGATTTGAGTTTACATATTTGCTCAGTCTCTCACTATGACTTTAAATTATATTCCTCTAGCTGGGTTTTACAGCCTTTGGAGTGCCTGTGCAGTGGTGTTTCTCACAGAGTTGAACTGTAACAGACAGGGTGGGGGTCCACTAATGATACCATTAATGATGCATCACAGGCCTTTTGTAGCATTAAGCTATCAAGTTAAAGTCTGTTTATAGAGCATAAGGCAAATTATAACATGGCCCGCAATCACAATTTCAGCCTTGACATTTTCATAGGATCCCGAAACTAAATAGAGGAAGGATTATATTTGAAGTGTTTGTTCTGACCCTCTGTGTTTTAAATGTCAAGAGAGTATCATGATGGAGAACAAATGGAGACACATTATTGGAAGCTCACGGAAAAGACAATGTTAATCTTCATTAAGTAATACAGCTCATAACATGATCTTTTGAGGTAGAAACATGATCCATCATCCATCATGGACTGATGTTATTACAATATTAAGAAGATCTAGGTGACCTAAACACTAGTGGCATTTTCCTGTTCATGCAGCTACAGTTTTTCCAGACCATTTTTCCCCTGGACTTTGTTCTAACAAGATAACTTGAAAGATATTCAGTTTAGAAATCCCATATCGATGAATTCCATTTGGACGATTTACCATTTCTAGATTGCCCACCAAGGGGTGCTCAAAAGTTGTTTATATATCTGAAACAATTTGTTTGATTGACTTCAAATCAAATCCAAATGAAAGGTCATGACCTGGGGATGCCTCACATCATGACACCATAGCTGCCTGGTTAAGGATTCGGGGTGTTCAGGGATATAACCCCTAGCCATTGCCTCCGACGATGTAACCCTTGTTTCAGTATGGACTCCGATGACTGCTGTTGACAATTTTGTTGGATTCAGAAAACTGTTCTTTGGAAATCTTGACCTTATCTGTGCAAATGTTGTGCCGTAACTAGTTATAGATGTAACATTTTATGAAGCAATAGAAACGGGTTGTAGAAATGCACTGGATTTTTGCCAAAAAGAATATTACGATAGCTTCGCAGTGCCTAGAGGGTTCAGATTCAAACTTTATGGACTATTAGGGTCCAACTACACAAATAAACGTAACAAAGACTAATAAAAGTGTGTTTAGCTAAATATGACCCATTTGAGTATCAATATTGATGGACTGAAATAATGCACAAAACAGTGGTGCCACAAATCCATAGGTTACTATAATGGCTATGTGCAGGGCTGCTTGTCAAATACTGTCATAACAAAGCATAAACTGTCATCATTTATCATTTAAAATTAATATTTGAATATCAGTTCTGTCAGCAGACCTTTATGTATTTTGCTCCTTTTTTAGTATAACTCCTTTGAAGGGTCGATCATGCCTGGAAGTGAGATCAATCACATTGTCAGATTGTGAGGTTGTCCAGACCTACAGTATTTGGACATTCTAATGAGTGAAAGTTGCCAATTAAATGACATATTGCTTGTATGATGGATATTTGACCGTCACCAGATAGTCACTGTATTTTCGTCATGAACTGTTTGCCTTTTGTGGAAAAATAAGCCTCTGTTCCATTTTCGAAGATGTGGTGTTACATCACAGATTAACATGAGCCCTCCATGCACTGTTCACACACCTAAATGAAAACTGAATCTGCCACACCACACTGATGTAACTAGTGGTTCAAGGTTAATGAAGATCCATATTCTATAACTGTAATTTATTGACATTCATATTTTGCCATTTTAGGACATTATGTCTCATGTTCTAATTACTATGCTGTTTATACTGTATGTTATGTATGTGTGTGTATGTGTGTATTATCACTGGACTGTAGACCGTCACTGCTTAAAACAAAAGTGTTTTACAAAACACATCCATGCTGTGTTACTGTACACAGGTGAGATGAGCCATTGTGGTCCATAGTATTTTCAGTTGATTATGCGAGGTTGTTGGGAATATAACCAGCTGGCACAGTCCAAACAATTAATGAGAAATGCTGTGTAAAAAAAGAATGTGTGCAAAAAAATAAGAAGACAAACCACAACCACTAGCAAACCATTCAAGTCTAATCTATCCATTTACTCCGAACACATCTTCAGTTCCAATGTTTCTCATCCAAAATACTCCTCCTCCCTGTATTCACTTCTACTCGCCAATTTGTCCTCTGCCTGAACTTGATCTCATCTTGTGGTTCAGGGCTAAAACTCATCCCTTCTCCCCATAGGCCCCTTGCTTTTACTTTCTGACCTTAGCCTGACACTGATCCTGCCTTTTGAAGACAAGCAAAGATCAAGTGTGGATCAAGGGGTTAGTCGCCCTGGTGATACAAGGATTTTTAGTCTTCCCTGTCTGAGGTTTGTGTTTGTCTGTGCTCCCCGGGTCGATAAGTTCTGCATGCTAAACTTGTGCAGTAATTGGGTGTGTGGCTGTTTGCAGCTGGCCCCAACTCATCATTCAGTGTGATAGGAAATCTATGGCAGGATGATAAACATATTGCTAAGTAAGGGGAACACAGTCCTGTTAGTGTCATTGCACTCAGTGCTTGTGTACACGGGGGACGGGGGGGCAGTACTGCACTTGGATAAAAAGCATGAATCTGTCATCTGAGGTCAGCTCTTTCATTACTGTGGTAGCTTATAGGAAACATTTGCATGATTAAACACATTGTCCAATATATTTTTGCATTAGTAAAATTATATTCTATACTCCTAGTATTTCCACCAAGAATTTCAGGAAGTCAGTGACAAGGTTTCCTGTGTACTTTCTGTTTCAATAGCATGTTCCTAACTTGTGAGCAGTGGCGCTTTAGTGCATAGGCTTGGGTGGGCTGGAGCCCAGGGCCCAGGCCAATCACAGGGCCCCGAAATATTGTTAAAGTAAAACTGTCAGAATCGTACATTACTCAAGGTTTAAATAAAATTAGTGGAAAAAAATGGAACAAAATTTAACCTCGCTCTCTCTCGCTCGCTCGCTCCAGCCCTAGACAGCACATTTAAAACGAAGCAGTCATTCAGTTGACGTGTGCATATACAAGCAGTGTGCAAAAAAGATGATATGCCAATGAAATAATCGTCGTCCAAGGTCACTGACTTTTTTTTAACTTGGAAGACAAACAACATGAGAGTTCACCCCCTTTCTCCGCTAATAGTGAAACACACGGAGTGCTCAGTCTGGTAAGGATCTCTGGTCAGTTAAAGAACATGGATAAATAATCAATCTTAATCATACTATATTACCTATTTAATGTAATGCAAATAATCAGCCAGTTCTACATTTCCAGGTGGGGAGGCCCAAAAAAAAGTTTAGCCCAGGGCCTCAGATTCATCTTAAAGCGCCCCTGCTTGTGAATCAGCTCAATGTGGTCGTAGTTTCTCACCATCACTAAACACAAACACCAAACAAAGGAGCCAGTGTTTACTGCTCAGTCTCTCGTACCGTTGCCATTTCACATTCAGACTGCTTTTGCTGTTTACTGAAGGCCATGATTAAGCACCATGATGGAAGGCATCAACATCCATTTCATCCATATTTGATGAGTGACTGTCTCTTTTCTAATACACATAACAGGGGGTAGTTGTAATCAACATTCACACACACTGTGAAATAATTATTTACCCAGATAATCGTTGTGTTTATGCTGTACAGAAAAAGGGTTGGCATTTTTTCCCCCCTCCTTCCATGTTTTTATTTTTCCTCAACGATAAAGACACTGATTAGGTAATAACATGACTGATTTCCATTCTTTTATTATTTGTCTTTTTTTTAGACTGCCTCTTGATCTGTCTGCTAATTCACAGAAGAAACCAGTCACCTCCAGGTCAACAGACATAGAATCACCCTATCATTATATCATATATTACCAGTTTACATACTATATATCTACAGCTACCTCAATATATGTATAAGTACTGCTTTTATTTTATTTTAAATTTTTAACGATGACATACTGTTTATTTATACTGTTTTTATTCTTGTGTGTTTTTGCTGCCATGTGGAGCTGCTAAACTAATTTTCGCAGGATATATTGGCAACAATAATTACTGTGACAATAAAGGATTCTTTTCTATTCCGTCAGCTAAAGACATGCTACCTTGTCATTTGACTGTACAAATGAAAGGGCATGACAACTGATCAGACCGTGGCTGTATATACATGTGCTAAACTCAGTGGCCATCTTGAATTGACCCCACCATTTTCTATACTACATACAAGTATGCTTTACATGTTTGTTTAATAGTTTATAGTGCAATATGTGGTGACAACAGAAGCCTATTATGACTGCCAAAGAATAATGCACCGTGCTAATGTGATGACAATAAAGCTTCTATTGACTGTATAAGAACAATTACATGGCGGTTTCTCTGCAGATGTTTAACAATAGTGCATTATGTATTTACATAGAAACTGTATTTAGTTTGTTGTATATGAGATTGTAATATATACTGCTGATGTTTATTACTTCCTATCTAGTCTATTATGTTTCAAAGAATGTAAATTTTTTTATATATTACAATTTGCATGATTTTATCATTGTAATTTTCTGTAGTAATTAACTAGTAATTTAGTGCTGTTAAACTTGTAGTCAGCCGTCTCTCCTGTGGTGCATAGTCATTTTGGCCAATATTTCTAGAGGTATATATTTCATTTTAATTCATATAATTGGTTAGCTCTGGCATAGTGTTAACACACCCTGAATGTTACTTGTCTCCTTCCAGTAAACTAAAGACCTCAGTGCAGTGTGTGATCCAGTATAATATGCAGACAGCTGGAGGGAAATTGCGTGATGCCATCTATCTTAGTGTAGATTTTCAACTTTGTCACGTTCTTCATACTACCTTTGGCCACCCAATGTTCATATAACAAAATATGTCTCCACATTTACATAGGAAGATAAAACAATCTCTAAATAACGCAAACACTATTGTTTCTGGCAAACTTTAAGGTGTGGACACCACTGAAAATATTTAACACAGCAAATGCAGCGGCTGTCGTGTTCGAAATATTATTTACCTCAAGAGTAAAATTGGACTATTAAAGTGTAAACGGGTAAAACACTGACATCTAACACCTGAATAATTTATATGTGATGTTTCAAGTTCATATTCATTACACAAAGCAACAATGGGTGTGTGCGTATCTAATCTCTTCCATTTGCTTTCCACACAGATGCACACTAACCTCAGTTCAAAATATCACTTTTACAAAATGTCCCCATTAGTGTGGACGGGGCGTTACAGTTCAAAGAATTTAGAATTTCTAAATTATCCAACTTCACTGGTTCATTAACCCATTTCTACTCTTGACCTGTTGGAGGAGCCTAGCTGTTCTGTGAATAGCAGTTCATGAATAATATACTGTAATGTAATATTAGGATAAGATATCGATATAATCACAAACTTTGGCACCATCTTTCACAAAACAAGGATGGATGGATATCGAAATCCCTATGTGCCACATATTTGGGGTTATAATACTGAGGTGAGCCTTTTTCCCCTATAACCTGTATAATACAGTTTGATGCTGAACGTGGAAGAACAGTGTAGGTTTATGGTGGTGCAAAGAGTTAATGCACTAGGAAAGGAGGCTGGAAATAGTGGCTGCATGTCCTTGTTTTCCCAAGACCGTGTACCTCTTCCACCAAATTCACATTGATTTCAGTCCCCTGTAGCATCGATCCAGGTTTTAAAAGGAACAGGAATGACTCTTTGTACTCCATTTAAAGGTAGTGTGCCTTTTGTTGGTTGCAATCTGCTGGTTTTCCAATTCACTAGACATTAGGTAATTTCTGTAATCCGTTATGAAAGCACTGCAATGGCAGTATTTCAATGCTCCTCCTCCCTTGCAGTTCCCCTCGCTCTTGTTCATATTGCAGTCAAGTTTACTGTATTATGTGGAGAATCCAGGAGGCAACTGTGGACTGGAGCAGGAAATGTGACAGCGAGACTGAACATTTAACGGAAATTAATTGGTATTTTTACACTGGTGTATCAGAAGCTAGCAGACGGCCATAGTAACCATTAGTCCACTAAGCAATTCTAAAGACCCGTAAGAGACCAATTTACCTGCTATTTACTGCAACAACAATCTTAATGGGAGACAGAGGACAAGCAGAATGGCATATCTTGTTATTGCTATTCCTCTTCCTAATTATTGCCACCACTTGGGAGACCCGAAGGAACAGTCACCCTTTACCTGTCACTTTTTCCCCCAAAAAACTTCGCCTTATAATAACTCTGTGTTATTAGTAGCCATTAATGTTTTCCATGGTGAACTGTGCACTTCAGATGCACACCTGCTCAACCGCTATCAAGACATTCCCTCGGCAGTACAGATTAGCACATCTAAGGATCTGAATCTCCAAAGTAACAGGTGCACTGTTTATCCCACTCATAAAGTAACACTAATAGATGGAACTCAAATCTTCTCCTCTCTAGAAAATGTTGTATTCAGCTCAGTTGCTGCTTGGAGTTTTTTATGAAAAGCACAAACATATTAATGTGCAATTTGCTCCGGGCAGGTGTTGCATCATAACGGTTTCTGAGAGTCTTGAATGCTTTTGGAATTTGTGCTTGTTAGTGCAGTACCTACATCTTAGTCACTCCTCCTCATAAGCTGTCATTAGTGGGCATTACCTATGTAATAGCCATTAATTTGACAAGTTTCCTGTGAGAACCAGGTCTTGTGTGCAAAGTCCCCAACAGCTGGTAACTAAAGAATATAAATTACACTGGGGTCAGGACTTATATGGTCATTATCATCGCTGTCACTGTCAGTACGTACATTTGTTCCCGCATTAGCACCGTTTCACACTGTGTTCTGACTTCAGACATCTAAAGAGCTTTGTGCTGCCCCATTAAATGTGCAGCTGCTTTTTATATGACCTGAGCTGCCAAACTTTTTAAAAGAAAGTCTGCCTTTTTGAATTATGAGGAAGGCAGGTATGTGCATGTGAGGGGTGTCATTATAAAAATGCCTTTTTTTTTTTTTCCCCCTTCTGAGACTTTCTGGAAGACAGCATTTGGCCTTGGTTTATTTCTGCTCGTGTGATTTTCACTTCACACTGAGTGCTCTCACACATCATCCTAGCAAAGTAAACACACAAACATGCAAATAGGTAATAAGCTTGCAAGCGCTCAAAGATGAAGCCGCAAACAACAAAGCCATTTTACAGTCAAGATTCCTATAGTAGCATGTAGTTTGCTTACAGCATTTAAAGCTTTATTTATGTTTTTTTTTTTTTTTTTTTTGTCAGTTCAAACATAGAATGGAGTAAACCTTAGGGACTAATCAGTCACATGCTAAACCAGAACATGCTGCATATCCCTCAGCCAAATATAGTGTAACATTCAGTTGAAAGTTACTGCACTTTAATTTAGAGTAGTGTAAAACTTACTACGGGCATAGTTATATCCCTGAACATAGTATGTGGGATAATATGTTTTTGGTCCTTTTGATCCTTAAACCCATTAAACTTGAAAAAAATATTGGATTTAGAAATGCCTTGTTTCTCATGTCAATGAATATCATAGAGAAGAAGAGCGGATTCGATTTTGGATGATATACTATTTCTAGATTGTCCACAAGGGGGAGCTCAAAAGTTTAAAATCAATCTTTTGTTCATATCTCTGGAACTATTTGTCAAATCAAGTGTGAATGAAAAGTCATGACCTGGGGATGCCTTGCGTCATTCGGCACCATGCCCCCAGCTGGCACTTCCTATGGCGTCAACCTAGTTAGACTTGAAAGTATTAGATATTATAACTGCACAAAGAAATTTGACCTTGAAAAAAAGTCAGTTTTAATAGGCTTCTGCTCCATGTCAAAATGCATCCATAGTATAAACGTGGTGCAGATATCTCAGAAAATATGATTATGTCAGTCAAATGGACGGACAGGCGGAAAACAATTAGAATACCCCTTGTGGTAAAAAGTGGTAAAAGTGGTAAAAAACATCCCTGGCCCTTTAACAGAAAACATTCTATTGACCTCTGATTTAGAGTATGGTTTTCATTCGGTTTGCTATAACCAGTGAAGCTTATTGTTGTATCACATCAGACTGTTGGAGGTGCAGGTACAAAGAGACTTGGGACCATTACAAATAGCATAAGGGGACAAACAAATGGTACATTTGTGTGTCTAGCACTTAAGACTGTAGGCTCTAAAATGCTATTAAAATAAAAACTTGCAAAGTTGGAGTGCACTGAAATCTAAATCAATCAGATGCTGAGATGTACCAATTTTTTATTTGCAGCAAACCAATAATTAAGAGCTGTAAAAAAAAAAGAAATCCTGCAGTACAATAGCCAAGCAAAGTAATTATAGACTTTAAAATCCAGTTTTTATTAATTATTAGTTTCTCTCAAATAGAAGCGTCTCGGTGCCATTTAAAAGTAAAAGTTGTTGCTAAAATGTAGCAGTTACAAGGCAAAGTTCTACAAACATGGACTATGGAAGCTGATCAGGCATACAATTACATGTAGACTACCTGAGAAGTGCTCCATTAATGATTACTTTATCATCTCATGGTGTAAAATGAGTGAAAAATAAAATAGATTGTCAGAACAGTAGAGAAAATGAGCTTTGGGTGATAAGAGGTTAGTTAAACTGTCAAATCTGAATGTCCCTGCATGATAAAAATGAACCGGACGCGGGTGTTTAAAATGCTATGACAGAGATCTATAGTTGATAAAAGGCATTCAAGTACGCCGCCGACCTGGCACCCCAGTCGTCCCAAGCGCAGCAGACAATGGAGATAGTTGACGTCAGAGCCAGGGGGAAGCCGTAAGAAGATGAGAAACGCTCGAGTTTGGAGAGAAAGGCAGCAGACTACAAGGTATCGCGACTCGGCTTCCCTGCTTATTCATCCTCTGCTATGCATGGAAACCCCATTGGTGTTTTTAATAAAAAGAGGCATCACTGAAAGCTCGGCAATGACACATTCTGCCTCCCTTCCGATGTGTTAAAACATTTTTTCGTCCTCACTTGCGCTATTTCCTCCAGTCTTCCTGCTTTTCTACCTTCCATTTCTCTCTACATGAAATGACATCAGACACCTTATAAATATTTCATGACATTTCTGTACCCCAGTGCAAATAACGGATGCTAAAAAAACAGAAATATGAAGTCACAGTGGGTGTGTGTGTGTTCATGTGGGATGAGTATATTCATGCAATGCACTACGTACTTAGACCACTGACACAAAGGACATTGTTTAGGGACTCTAATATATGTAGTTAATTTATATTGAGCCAAGACTTAAGATTAATGGTTGGTAATTATTGTCTTTACATATATATATATATATATATATATATATATATATATATATATATATATATATATATATATATATAATGTCTTCTCTGTCCCAGATTCACTTACACACCAAACACACAGATCACATTCTTTCCCATATCTCAGTCCAATATACACAGACTCTCACAACATACCTTCTATTTCTTTTCTCACACCTCTGAATGGGTGGCTTCAAGCTTCCTACATAAGAAATTAATTGGTTGATATGCGCAGTGACAGAAATCCAATACAGCTCACACAGCCTGGTAACGCTTCACTTCAGGTGTAGTTGGAGGATCCATAAAGCATTAGAATAAAATATCGCACGCTGCTAAATTCAACATGAATCTGGATTAATTTTGATAGCAACTTATTAGAGAATATACTTTTAGCAGTCGCAGCATTTGTAGAGGTTGTCTGCCGTGTGTATTAGATTGTGTGAGAGTCTTCTTGTTACATTTTGATTATTGTATGATGAACATAAATGCACTGAGACTGTGTGTGACATTAACAAAGCTTCACAAATGCACACCCGCTTTGGAACAGATTTTTTTTATGGATTTGTACTGTACTGTAACAAAGTAAACTCTGTGTGTGCTATATATTATCATTTCAGATTATTGCATTTTTATTGCCTCAATAGGGATTTTTTTTTTCTTTTTCTTCTATAAATCATAGAAGCAAAGGCCGAACAGGAAAGAAAATATCAGTTAATGTGGCTTACTTCTATCTCAAAAGGAAGATATCATCTTTATTTATTTGTTTTATGTTTAGGTGTGGCGTGGCTCTGTCGTCAAATATCTGTGAAATTGGGATTGGAATGCGAGACTTCAGAAATTTAAGGATCTAGGACTTCTCAAATTAGCTGTCCTTTTATATAACAGCACTTCTGGGCAACTGAAGTTTTCCTTTTTTTTTTCATTTTCCTTTATCTAATGGGAGGCAAAGTTGCAGACAGTTATTATAAATGACTTGGTGAGATCCTTATTTAAACATACTTTTATCTCCTGTCCCGCGGCCGTCCGTGTGACAGCACCTCACTTTGAGGGTGCTATTCTGTTGTTTTATTGTCTCTGTGCATTGCAGTGATCTTTGATTTGCTCTAAAGAAAGAAGTGGCTCCTCATCTCCGCTGCTGCAGTGAATGTGTGTGGTGTAATAGAAAGTGGAGGCTCAGAGGCTGTTATATGCCATTAGGAGACATTTGAAATATTATTCACCACCACTGGATTAATCACTGCAACTCTCAGGCAATCTTTGTGACAGCTGATGTCTCAGTCTGCGTAATGTAGTCCAGTCTGGCATCGAGACCAGTGACTATGTCAACATTGTGTAAATGAGGTAATTCACCTTTATTATGGTTTTAAGTGCAGATTTTAAAAAAACAAAACAAAACAAAGTTTATTGGGTGTTGTAGATGTCAATACCTTTGAACTAAATACACCACAGACCCAATACTTTAAGGTATGATTTATTAATTATTATTATTATTATTATTATTATTATTATTATTATTATTATTATTATTATTATTATTATTATTATTATTATTATTATTATTATTATTGTTATTAATTATTATTATTATTATTATTATTATAGGGCAGCTAATTAAAATGTTGAAGGTGTTGTTTATTGCTTTTAATTTATGTTTTTGTGTCACAGAGCACATATGATAATGAGAGGTACAAGATCTAACCAATCGATTTAGTTATAGGCTAGTGATGCTCAGGTTGGGGGGGGGGGGGGGGGGGGGTATTTCACCTGCCCCACAGATAAGGTAATTTTTTTTTTTTTTTTACCAACCTGACCCACAAGTATCCTGCTGATCACTAGTGCTCGCCATCAAATAACATAAAATATAATAGACTATATATCGCCAAATATTTTAACCTGCTATGGGGTTTTTCTACATGATACTGTACATATGTTTGTGTCAATGACAATCACTGACCCACCCTAATAAAGTGACTTGTAATACCCGCCCTAACCTGGGTATCTGCAGTTGACACACTGATTGGTGCATCATTATTACAGGTGACATAATTAATTTTTTTTGTTAAAACTTTTTATCAGGTCAAATATCTGATCAAACGTTTAAAGAGTCAGTGGTACAGTAAACTAAGCTCTTTAGATATCACCTCTGACTTAAGGGCATAACCTGGGAATTCAGTCCAGTGAGACAATAATCAACACACTAATTGACAGAAATTTAACCAAGACTGTTGTGATTATATTAATATATTTAAGTAATTATCTCTAGTGTATTTAAAAATAAAAAAAAAGAACTTCAGTAGGAATCAAATCAACCTCATTCTCACAAAATGCTGTAATTTAAGGGTCTAATGTATGTATGGTGCCTTTTTATATGGATTATATATGACACAGAATGGTGCTGTTTAAACTAAGTACTAAACGGTTTAAGTCAGTGAGGTCAAGAGTGAAGTTTTTTCGTTTGAATTCACACATCAAACTGTACACCTGCACATAACCGAGTCTCACAGTGGTATCCATAACAAACTACCCTTTCCAAAAATAAGTAAATAGAAACCCATGTGGCGTTTCTTTCAAGGGTTCCTTTTCTCACTTTGGCCAATCAACAGCTAATTGACAGTAAGACAAAGAGCAGAGCAAATCTCACACATTTTGCCAATCAGCCAGTGCTTTTCAAATCAAATCTCCTTCACTCATGGCTGATGGAAGCTGGTGGCCTGATTAAGGCCATTATTACCCCATGCCACCGTACCTTGCCTCATATATGTTCAGCATTCTCAGGCTGCTGGAGTACATCCAAAGTCAGTTATGTGTACTAACCAAGATTAAAACGATAATGAATGGTCTTTCCTGGAAGACCAAACATTTAATTTGATTTAAAAATATTATTATACATTGTGCGACAGAAATGAGCCCACACTTAGTGTTTGAATAGAGATGCTCTCTTTAGCAAATGAAATAATGTATATATACTATTGTGTCTTTAAAGTAGTTATTGTGGAAGTGCTTTTCTCTAATGTTTCCAAGTCTGAAAGAGTCAGAGCCACCCACAGTGTATGCACCATGTCTGATTGACTCCTATTTTCAATGCAGCGCTGTATGTATTTGATTGCAAATGTAGAACCTCATAAATATTCCAATGGTTATTCAGTAGCTTTCCGGAGTGAATACATCTACATGTTTTCAATTCTCTCAAAGACACTTTGTCTACAATGATGCCTGACACTGTCCTAGATGTAGTTGCACATTATAGCCTTGACCTTTAACCCAATTTTCCATAATTATCTGCTGTAAAGTGCTGTTGAAGTGCTACAATGGAAGAATCAAAGGACTCAGACAGACACTGGAAAGATCCTGCCATGGACACAGGTGAAGGCTCCTATTAACCACTTCCTATAGAGGCCATAGAGACTCAGAAGAGGATCAGCCTCGATAGGAAAGGTGTTTGGTTTGCCGGATGAGCTGCTGCCCACAGCAGGATAATAATACCCCCATGTCTTGACAAAGATCGGGCCAACTTGGCAGTCTGACACTCAGAGGGCCACTGTGATGTCCTTATCATGGGGTTTATTCTGTCTTTGCTGTATAAACAGTTTCTTATCTTATTGCTTCCCTGTTGGCTGCAGGTCTGCCTTAACAGCGTGTAGCTTGAGTGGAGCCATCATTAGGGAGAACTATGCTATGTTTGCACAGCAGCCAAAAGTGTCCCACCACAGATTAAGTTTTCTTCCCCCATGTGTCACCAGCGGGGTCTTTGAGAATCGATTGTGAAGAGCAAAAAGCAGAATTACAAAGGGGCAGTTCCTGCTGAAACAGACAGCCACATGACTTGTACTGAATATTATATATACAGTGATATAATGGGATTGTTCAAACAAAACATGCCTCAAGCAGGGGGAAAAAAAAAAAAAAAAAAAAAAAAAAAATATATATATATATATATATATATATGTAATGGCTCTATCATACCAAATATATGCCATGACCATCTCTGTAGTGAGAACTTACCATATGAGCTGCAGAACCCAGCGGAGAAACAAAGCTTAATGCACTGTATCATAGACACCTGTACTATGAGTGGGCGATATACAATATGCATTTATGCTCATCTGAGGTTTGTTGATAAAGCAGATAGAGATAAGGGCGATCAACTCATTTACTTGTGTTTTCGCTTCAAAAATATTTCGCATCAAATTTGTAAGATAGCCATCAGTCACCCCACTTGGTATTATCTGTCACGGTGTGCTTCAGCATCCCAAAAATGATAGAGGAGGAAAAAAGTGTAGCCAGCACTTTATCTATGCGAGTGTTTTGCATTTGAGGTGCAGCTCGCTATAAGAACTAGTTGTGTGAACAGATGGTAGGTTAGTCACACACACACACATGCAAACACATCTGCATGCACCAGAGGCGGAGGGAAATTATAATGGAACTGTCCATCAAGTCAAATCAGTGACAAACGTGGAATATTTTAATCTATTCCAGTAGCAGAGGGGAGATGGAGAGTTTTCCATTTATGCTTCAGGAACATTGAGTTGTTTTTTTTTTTTTTTTTTTCAGTTCCAGAGCAAAATATACCAATTTGTTTAAATGCTCAAACTTGTTGCTATGTGTCATAAATATTAATTAGCCCAAATTCAGAATTACAGTGACTCAAAAAGGTTGACAAACAAGACCCAGCACATGAAAATGCCGCAATATCCTTTTTTTTTTTTTTTTTTTTATGGTAACAGAGCTATTCTGTTTTTCAATGTTTACTTTTTGTTTGTCTGTGCGTGTAATGTGTGTGTATGTGTGTGTGTGTGTGTGTGTGTGTGTGTGTGTGTGTGTGTGCTGTTCTTTGCCTATGCACCTGCATTTGGAAGGTAAAAGGGTTATAAATCACTGTCTCTGTGTGCGAGCATATGTTTGTGTTTTTCTGGCTTTCTCTGCCCGTTATGAGACGCTGCCCAACCTGACAGTTGGAATGGATCGCAGTCATTATTTATGACGCCGTCCACTCATCACCGTGTGTTGTCACCACACGAGCTGTCAGCTGCCACAAGATGGTAATCACACAAATGGCATTTTGCTCAAACCTCTTAGATAAGTATCTGTGGTAAATAACTGTATGGTGTGTTGTGTTCCTCATGTGTGTGTGTGTTTGTGTGTCACAGAGAAAACGATAAAGACAGATAAAGATAGGAATGTGGGTGGAACATTTTTCATTCTGATCACACGTGCACCCGATTCTAATTTAATTCTGAGGAGGGTTTCAGCCTGAGGGTGACACTCAGCTGACTGTGGTTGTGTTTCCCTGAAACAATTCATCATCAGTGTATAATTATTATAAATAATGAACTCTCTGCGAAAGCCTTTATATTGGTACTGACTGATAATTCATATTTTCAACTTCATTGCAATATGAACATGCACTCAACACACTTTTTAATACACGCATTCATGTTTTTATTTGTCAATGCCTGTATTAAGAGCCTCACAAATTATTTGTAAGATGCATGTGCATACAAATGGAATATCTAAAACAATACGTTAAAATGAGTGAAATTGATAGCCAATCGGTTATGATACATATGGTACAATTTCTTAAGAGCATATTTTCTCATATCTTGTCCCATGAGTTGTGTATATTACTCCTTTTTTTCCTTCTTCTGTACATGGAAGAAGTGATATACAATAATAGGACGTGTGTGAGGTTCATGGTTAGAAATATGAGGAGAACATTTAGCGTTCACTAGGCTGTAATTTTACTGAATGGTTCACCTTATTTGAAACCAACATTGCTGACCTACATGTGAGAATATTAGTAACAAACAGGTCTTTTGTACTGGGCCTTTTAGACATTGATCTGACAATGTAATATTGGGCTTTTATTGCACTGTTAAACATATTTTAACCTGTCTGCTTCGAGTGTCACTGGATAAAAAGAGCTGTATTCATTCAGGACGAGCATCTCTATTTCTACACAGCCATATTGGCCATTGTGCTGGTGTATTAGGGATCCCTTGTAACAACCGACTTGAAAGATTCACTTCCTGACTGGTAATTTGCTTAAGAATGCTTGAGGCTTGACGTGGACTTTCCCCCAAAGACATTAAAACAGCTCTGGTGGCTCCCGGATGGAAGAGGTATGACAGAAGAGATAACAACCCCCATGGTGGTAACAGGGTGGTTTGTTGGGCTTCAAACTAACACCACTCGCCACTTTCACTGTGTATCTCTGTCTCTTTGTTTCTCCCCTTCCCCTTATGGTGACATTTTTCAGGGCTGCCTGATGCCATGAATGACAACTAGGGGCTCTTTGGAGTGTATGTCGGCAGAGTGGCCTGGCAGAGGGAGATAAGGAGAAGGGCCCGCACACATGCACACAGACTGCCACACATACACATGCATATTGTCCATGCTTTGCAAAAAAAAAATACACAGAGCATTCACAAAGTCAGTCACTGAATGTTAATCTAATTATTTTGTATAATTTATATACGTGCACAATGGCCGTTTATCGGTGTATCAGGCCGACAATTGATTAGACCTGAAAACGTCCGAAACTTGAAAGTGAACCTCTACAAAACCGCGCTATATTGCAGAACCAGCATGGACCCTGTTTCTTTAGTTCTCCGTTTCTTCTCCAGGATCACAGGCCTTTTTGATAGTGATTATCAAGATGGAAAACAGTTTGAATTTCAGCACATATGTACAAGCTAGAGACAAAAACACACCTGTTGAATTGCACCACTCCAGTGCAGTGCGAAAACACTAAAAGCATTTTTAGTGCTCCCCGTAAGCCACAGATGCTCATTAATATGTATAACTGTACCCAGTAACTCGGGGTGACACACACACACATACATACACACAAACACACGGAGTCATCTTCTCCTCCACACCAGTGTAAAGCCCCAGCTCCAGCTTGCCACCCTGCCTCGGGGATGGCAACAGCAGATGGGGCCTGTTCAGATGTGCCGAGTACCCAGATCTGTTGGTTGGAGCCCCGAGAGGCGCTGTTGATCATAGAAATGAAGTGGAGATGACACTGATCACTCTTCCGCCTCATCCGAGAGCTCCCTGCTTTGACTAAATGCAGAGGAACTGTGAGATACTTAAGGTGCAGTAAGGGGTAAGGAGAACGGCAGAAATGTGGGCGGTGAATGCAAACAAGCTCAAATCTCTTTATTGGGGAAAATTTGAATGCAGACAGGACTGCTCTACCACCTTGTTAACCAAAAAACAACACAGAAGGGGTGAATTGTCAGTGATAAGCCAGAACAAAAAAAGGGAAAAAAAAGAAAGAAAAACACCTCTTGATTGATTTTGGTATTTCTGAGGCAGCTCTAATTATATGCTTTTGTTACTGACACTGATGAAATACTCAGAAACAGTTATTGATTCAGCTGCCTGACTCTTGTTTTTTTTTTTTCTAAGGCAGATCCATTGCACTATAGCTGGTATCAATCTTTATCGCAGTTTCAGGTGCCTCCCTTAGCTGGGCAATTAGTTTTAATTACAGGATCTTATATGGAAATTGATTAGTCTCGATGACTGTAATAGGGGCCTTTTAGAAGACACTGCCTTTTTTTTTTTCTTTCCACCATTACACTGTAAAATAAATATTGTTTATCTAATCTAACCTGTAACTAATGCATGATGTATACAACTCAGCCAAATATTTATGAACACTTTTTACTGTAGCTTATAAATAAAGCATTCGAGGATTCGAGGAACGGTCACTTCGGGATGTTTGGCAGGATTATAGATTGTGAAATATGGTCCTGATTCAACTGCTGAGAAACATTGTCAGTGACTTGAAATTAAACCTTCATCATTCTAAGACAGCTGATTTTTCATCCTGAAGAAGTGCCTTGCGGTTTATTAATCTAAAGTCAATATGTGTGTCAACAATATCTACCTAAAAACGATGCAGCAGGGACAAAGTCATGGACAAAGGATTGTGTCCATGAAAAAGACTCCTCAATTCCCATTCTCCTTTTTATCAGATAAAGCTCTTTTCTTCAGTAGATGACACACTGGATAATTGTATATAATTGGATTTAGCAGTTTAGTGACCTTGTGGTCAGTTTGATTTGACAGTGGATAACTTAAGAAAGAGAGTCTTTGTCATTGTGTATGTATCGTGGATTTTAGACTTTTCATAGACAAGATGAGCCACAGACGACATGATTAGAAGTCTGATCCCGACCAACCTGATGGCAGATGTTCAACGGTGAGTGTGTGAGTGCGAGTCTCCTAACTACTTAATACATACTAATGTTATCACTCTTGTGGATCATCAGAATCAATCTTTTTATAGTGTCACATAATAGGAATTTCTAGTAAGTGAAGGAGAGCAGTGAAGGGCCCACAGGGGATTTGAGTTCTTTGTGCCTGAAGCTGGAATATTAGCATTCATAGAGTACCATGGATTAGAGCAGTAATCCTCAGGAAGCTTGTTTTTTTTTTTTTTTTTCCCCTGATTTTCACGATATCTTTGGCATTAACCAGTCTTGTATTTGGTGTTTTTACACTGCACTGCACAGAGCACTAGATCAAAGTTTCCTGTCTTTCCATGTTTTCAGTCTGCTGCTGGCTTTATTCAGGCTAACATTCTAACAAAAGAAATCGGGTTTGGTGCGCCATTTTTAATCCAAGCGAACTTCTAAAGAAGTTTTTGCTATACTTGCGTCCCCTAGTGGAAAGCAAACCGTACTATAAAATAGTCCGCCATGCTTGTCAATTACAGTTAAGAAAAAAAAATCCATTGTAATTATAATCCAGTGAAAGATTATATGCCTCCTTCAACTTGTAAACTAGTGACCAAGTGATGCCCCCCTACTACGACACACAGAATGGCACAAAGGGTTTCTCTGTGATGTGTACTCTGAGCCACTAATCCAGTTTCCTTTTGGCTCCCTGGGGATGAGTTGATCCAGGGGCGTCTGGTATTCAGCCCTACACACTGCTAGAAATGGCTACCATGGGGGATGAGGTCAGGATGTGCCAAGTTGCTGGTGCAGCACCAGTGCCTCTGATCTACTTCCAGATTCCCCCGGTGGAGCGGTGGTAGTGGGTGTAAGATGGAGGAGGCAGGGATCAGATCAGTAAGGCGGGGCTGGCATTGCCCGAGTCTAACCAACCTGCAGCGCAATACCTCCTCCTCCTCCTCCTCCTCTTCCTCCTCTTTTTCTTTTTTCTTTTTTTGGAGAGACAAAATGCAAAGAATGCAAAAATAGCCCAGAGAACAGATTGAGTGGTTTTCTTAAAGAGCTGTCATGGGGCCCAAAACAGCACGGCGGATTGGAGGATGAAGTCGTGACAGATGGGATCAGTGGAGCCTAGCATAACAGCCCTATCTGATTAAGCAATCCTACACTATATGAGCACTAGCCAAAAGCATGGTGGTGATGATTCTGGAGGCAGCAGTGATCAAAATATTTACACTACATACAGTCTCGAAGTCTCAGTGGTATTAGCAGTTGAACCTCCTTGCACATGCCTATATGTATTGACACTTATAAGCACGTCAGTATCAAGTGTGGCTGACAGATAAAAATGGTTGTCTTACACCTGAAGCTTGTGTTGGTTCTCAGAGAATTCCTCTGTGTAATCGACTGTTTTAATCTGTTTTTCTACTTATTTTAGAGAGCCAGGTACTAGAAAACTTGTTTATCTTTCCACATTTCTATTCTATCCAATTTTATGTGCCAAAGAAGTACTCCTCAGACATGCTACATTTTCAGATTGATTTTATACTTGTTAGTCTTAGATGATCATAATGTAATTATTAGCATGTCTGTATTCGTAGCACTTTGTCACATTTGTTGGTATTCTGTCACAGCTTACCCTCAATAATACAGCTTTGGTTTTGTGTTATAAAAGCAAAATTAAAAAAAAAACAAAAAACAAAACTTTAATGGAAAAAAAATAATACAGCTTTGGCAACGTGGTTTTAATTGGATACAGGATTACTAATGATATAAAACGGAGTTATCGTTTTGCTGCGGTGGGCACATTTATGAAATGATTGCTCTACTGGTGTTTACCTCACCAGGCAATCTAGTGTCTTCAATGTGGATTATTCAGATGCACCCTTAAAATAATAATGGTGCACTGTTATGTGGTTTTAAATGAAACAGTTTTAAATGAAAATGACCCCTGACTGTTCTAGGTGGAAGAGCCAAGCTTAATTGCTTCTAGAGGAAGGCACACTTGAGTTCCTTAGAAGTGAGTTCCTCTCTGTTAACTAAACTTTAAATAAATAAATAAATAAATTGAGATGAGACCGGGAAAAAGGCTGAACCAAAGAAAGGCAAATGCATTAACATGACAACAAAGGCATTTGTGAGAATAACAAGTCAGAGAGCAGAGTAATGTTGAGCTGATCCTTACTCACCATGCATGGCTGTCTTCATGGTCGCAAAGGTAACTGTAGCCAGTTGCCATGCCGACACAGATCGGGCTGCAGTACGTCATGCATTTGACCATACAAGACCTGAATAATGATGAGTGACCTTCAAGAGAACGAAACTTTGGGAAGAATGAAACTGGAAGCGGGGGGGGTTCTGTGTTCTGCACCTCCACATTCACGGTCTCATGGACTTAGAAGGCTCATATATTCTAGGAAACCATAGGTGACACTATCCAGCAGCAAAGCAAAAAAAAAAATGGCTGGAAGTAGTAATGGGCTTTAGGTATTTCTATACAGATAGGACTGTAAGTTAAAAAAAAAACTTGGCCATTTATAGAGAAAATGTATGCTAGCACTTGGAACCATTACCATTCAGTTATATAGATACCTTCACACATCCTCCTACATCTTTTTTTTCCGACATTTGTCTCTAGTTGAGGTGTTTTCAGCGCCCTTCATACATGGAACTCCATTCCAAACAAAGCTAGGCTATTCTTTCATCTCTTACATTGTGTTTAACATTGTTGAAATATTTGTTTACAAGGTTCAATGCCATTTAATTTTCTTGTGATCAGCTCACAGTCTCTCTCACCCCCCCCCCCCCCCCCCCCCCCCCTCTCTTTCTTTCTTTCTCTCTCTCGCTCGCTCTCTCTCCTGAGCTCCTTCTGCTCACTCGAACTCAGGAGCCCTATTGTTTGAATATGCAGAGGACTTCTCTCTGCTGATATTTGTTTAGTTTGCCTAATTAGAGTTTGGTGAGATGAAAGCAAGCAGCAGGGCTCGGTGCCTGAAACGAAATAGTACGCTGTTGTCTCCATAATAACAAAACAAAACCCAAAAAAATCAAAACAAAACCAAAAACAAAAACAATTGAGATTTGTTCTGTCCTTAATGTTGGATAATCTCTGCATTGTCATAGTCGGTTTTAGCCTCACATGAATGAGGGGATACCTGGTACTGCTCTCTTATACGGTTTCCCATTGGTTGTACATACTGTAGCTCTCCACCAGGAGGACTCAACCACTCTTAATCATACAATGCTGTAAGAAGTATTGGTACAGCACCGTGAAAGTGAAGGGAGGCAAATATTTATGTACAACATTATACTCCTGTTTAGACACAGCACATTTATGAATAGAAAAATGTAGAGCAGAACCAGACTCTAAACTAGCAGCCTCTGACACCATTGCATTTGTGGATGTAATGCAGGTGTGTCCCAGCTTGGTCCGCAAGGCCCGCTTTCCGCTTCCAACACACCTGACTCGCATGATCAGCCTATCATTAAGCTCTGCAGAAGCCTGATAAATGTCCACCAGGTGTGGCGGAAGAGGGACATGTCTAGAAACATGCATGATACCAGGCCTCGAGGACCAGGATTGGATTGGACACCCCTTATAATGGTTTATCATTGAATGGTTTACAGCAATCAATATATCTCAATGATGTGGTCTACATAACCTGTAAATGCTATACTTGGGTTCATTAGTTAAACCTCACAAGTCTACCTTCTGCACCATTTGTGAGTAATGACACCAGCTCTGGCCGTTTAAAGACAAGAATCACTTATTTAAGGAGAAGTCAGGAGATCACCAAAACTCATAGAAATCATCTTTTGGGAAGTCTATTTTGGTTGTTATGGAAACCATTTAAACAGCTTTTTGTAGTATTTTAATGTGGACCTAGTGATTGATTGGCCACCCTGGTATAATTACAAATAATTTAAAGGTTCCAGAAGTTCATCACTTACTTATATAACTAATCAGCTGGAATTTTGTTAAATGGGCAGTATGAATTTAAGCATCTCTTATATTTCATTCTCCACGTTGAACAAATAAACACACTATTGTGCTACTTGGTAAAAAGGATATACCACTTGGGACTTCTAATTCAGTTAAACTAAGCTGCTTCTTATTCAACACAAAAGGAAATCCAGCCTAAAAAAAAATGGATGCATGAATTATGAATACATTTGTTACCCAATTTCCATTAATTCTGCCATAATTACCCAACTCCCTCTCAAATGACTGAACTTCCAGGAGCACTGCAGTTTCTATGGTCTAATGGTGTTTACCCGACCCAATGAGCTAAATGAAATTAGTGCATCGTCTCAGTTGGAAGACATTAATTTTCCATTATGGGATGTTGTTGTAGTTACCTGCTGAGACACACCCCTGACACAAGACAGGAAGTCGCCCTGTCAGAACCTCACAGGGAGCCACATTTCCAGGAAAAGTCATTACAATTTATTTTTTCCCCTATCATGAAACTACAGTCTGCTGCCATGCTGTTAGTGGAGAGGAACAGGATGCACGCTTCTAAATGCTGGCTGAGGAATAAAATTGTCAAAATGAAACATTAAACATCAACAAATGCCCTAGGCAAGGTGCTATTTTGCACTAATGTCCCTGTAGATTACTCTGACTTGAGCTGCAGTGTCTCTGAGGACCAAGAGATTTTTGTTGTTCTGTGTCTTCTGGAATACAGTACCTTTTTTTCAGTAGAGTTAACGGTGATAATACAAAATGCAATTTTCATGGCATTTAATATATTTTGAGTTGAAACTTTTTCCGCAAGTATGTTTATTGATTTTTTTATATTTTTTTTTCTGTCATTACAACAATAACAAAGGGCTCAGTGGAGCATGGGTCAGAACAGTAGTCGTAGATGAATAACATACATTATAATGAAAGCAGAAAAAAATGCAATGCACAGTAGCTTTTTTTTTTTTTTTTTTTTAAACATGAAACGTCATTTAAAATAAGGATCTCGGGTGACAAAGGATCATAGTACCAGTAGCAATAAGCGGGCATCCATAATTAGTCTAGGGGGTTGTTTGCAAATGTTGAAGCTGCAATAGAATTGGAAAAGTGGAGATTTGTGTCTTCATATCTTTCATAAACGGTTGTTTTCATAACTGCAGCACCATATTCCAGAGGAAATAAGTCCATAATTATTTTATGTCACTTTTGCTGTTGTGGGAGGTTTGTCATTTATCCTTGACATAGATAACATATTGTTCCTTGCAGCATATACAAGTATATTTTACAGTCTACTAAAATAGTGCCAGTGTATTCTCAATCAGATGTCCTAGGAGGAATGAAACATGGTTTATATGCAAAGCCACACCAAATACTCCCTCCCCACAGCTTGCAAAATATCCATCCAATATGCTTAGGGTTTATGATAGGAAGAGATGCAATGAGCGTCGGTTCACACTAGGATTTTACACTTGAGGTGCAAAGGTGAAAGCTGGGGTTTCATTTTATATCTTGAGTTGTTAGAAAATTGCGAAGCTTGCAGGATATTAAATTGCCTAAGTTGATTTCTTTTCCTTTTTCATTGACATAAAAAATCATTAATTTTTTTTATTTTTAATATGGTATGTCCTATTTTTAGAAACTGAAAGAAGAGAAAATATGGTGGTTGAATGAAATAAGTTACGACTGTAAAATCTAATATTCTAATAAAATGAGGTGAGGACATGTCATGAAGTAACATTTGTCTCTCGTCATGAACGTGGAAGATGACAAAGTAACATTTTTAGACAAACACCAATGATTAAAAATACTGCATGTTCTGCGAAGATAGTTTTCGTGTGCACTTTGATGGACTTGTGGCCAAGAAAGGGGGTGTGGCTGCATCTGTTAATGGTCCACTTGTGGACTGGCTTCCTTCTATCGGTGCTGCCAATTTTTCCATCACATCTGACATTGCAATTACAGCTTTCAACATCCGTGGAAAAGAACTGTGCAAAAGAAAGAGCGCATTTTGTTGCCCACTCCCCACTTTGAGCTTGCCTAATGAGTGGAGTCCAGAAGTGGCAATCATAGGCATTCATTCCATGAAATTGGCAGTGGAAAGGCAGGATGGACAGAGGCACAGTTGTAGGATGCATCTGTGACACTGGCAGTTGAAGATTACGATGAGGGAAGGAAGGACAGATGGATACAGATGGATGGATGCTAGAGCTTGTTGCAGACGAATGATTAGTTTTGACCTCCATAAGTGAAAGGGAAATGGAGGTCAGACATGGAATTTATTGGTTTTTGCAGTATGAACCCTGCATGACTGTAGCGGTCTTGAGACAGGCAGTAGGAAGAACATACAAACAACAATCCCGGCAGAAGTTCCTCCCAGTTAAAATGTTGGCCCTGCGAGGAGATTCAGAGCATCTATATTCCTCGTTTTACATTCTGTGTTGGCAGAGGGGGTCTTTTTGTAAGAGCTTGTAAAACACCGAAGCTCCTTTGAGCATCTTGAGTCTGTTTTGTGTATATTAGCATAAGTGGAAGAATCCCCCCCCCTCCGTTCTCTGTGTTTGTCTTAATGGCTAAAACATGAAATGAGTTCAATTCCTTCAGCTCGACATATGGAGGTCCTATTTATTTATGAACTGTGTAATTAAGATGGAACAGCAACTGTTCAGATCTCTACCCTTCACCAATCTCCAAGACACTCTGATTCATGTTTTTCAGACACTTCCCATGACATATTAGCTGTGTTTTAATGAACAAAGTGTGCGAGTCAAAGTCATTTTGTTGGTGTTACACTGCTAATTAGGAGATTTGGGGGAGCATAATATCTTGATATGAGGCTTCCTCAGATCGCCTCAGTAAGTCACCCTACATTCAGAATATTGCAAGTAGGCTAATTATGCCGGCATAATACTTCAAATCTGCATGAATGGAAAATGAATCAATAGTTTCTCCTGGAAGTGGTGTTAATTTTATGCACATTGAGACAATTCTGTTAAATACAACAACAACACAGCAGCTTGAGCCATCGTGGAGACAAATGGTTCATTTATTATTCATTCATCTCTGATATGGCAGCACTGATTTGCAAACACTGACATGCACAGCTTTAATTATACATTCTGGACCTTTCTAATTGTAACTTTAAACAGTAAATCGCATCATTTGACAGGCTTCCAAATACCTTAGTGCCTCAAATCTGACAGATGATTTCTGTTGCAGCTGTCTAAAGTGGAGAGTGACCATAAAGATTTAATGCATCACTCGCTCAGCTTAAGTGCCTCGCCTGGGGTCAACAGTTCCCTCTGGTATTTCCAAGAAAATCACATGACTATGTAGTACACATACACACACGCGCGATAAGAGATTTCTAAAATGCCACTGTAAAAGCTAGCATATTTTTTATTCAGACTTTCTCCTGGAAACCCACATATCAAACCAAGAAGTAACCAAGCATTTACAATTTTGAATATATGCAGATGCTAAATGCAGCTATTGAGTTTTAGTTACATATTCAGAGCTGATCCAGAAATAAACAAGTTCCAAATATTTAGAAATAATCACTCCATAAAATAAAACTTTAGTGAAATGTGCTGTTCTAAAACACTGTGGATCATTGCAGTGATGCATGGTAAATATCCATGGGAATATATTTTCCAGTCATTTAAATGGTATTCTTCCTTTCCATTTGGGTTGTGTTTAAAATAGAAAAAAAAAAACACCTGATCTATCAACAGCAAACAAGCAATTATTTAGTAACATTTTGTGTTAAAATATGGCCACAATAGCCATGTTGACAATGGAACAACTGTCAAACTACATACATTTTTCATCTGGTCATTGTTCTTTGAATTTTTTCTCCTAAAACGTTATGAATAGTGTCTGTTCTTGCAGTATATGGCTCAGCCTGTCAAAGTCTGCACCCTTCAGTTATATTGTCAGCTTTTAGGAAGGGCTGAGTACGGAATGAACATAAAGCGGTAATTGCGATACTAAAAAAAAAAAAAAAAAAAAAAACTAGAAAAGCACTCAGACTGCAGATCTCCACCAATGCAGATCAGACCCCTCCACACAATCAGTACCGATTTATTAAAACAAGAACAACATCATGGTGAGGACAAAACACAAAACCAGGGCACTGTTGTTTGTTCATTGTGCGAGTGTCAACATTTCCTGAAAATCCCTCCATAACTTTTTGAGTTACCTTGCAAACAGACGAACCCCGATGAAAACATAACCTCCACCATTCCTTGGCAGTAATTTAAAAATCTAGTCTAACGTTGCAGGTTCTGTTGTTTGGCCTTGATAATTTCTCCATGGTCTGTTAACTTTCTAAGAGGGTTATTCATTGTTCCTAGTGCTCTGTCTCATCCAAGTTGAACAATATCTGCTTAGATTCCTATATGTCTTGTCTGCTTTACTAGGCTTTGGTATGTGTACAACCGAAGGCACTGCATTGACCTCCATACTGGATGTCTGTATACAAGAAGACAATCCTATAAGGAGCAATATGTCAATTTCTTTTCACATACTGACAAAGGCTTAACCTTTGGACCATACAAAAATGAATGATCAAAACCTTTTCCAATATTCGTGTAGTTATTTCACTGAGAGTTCAGTGCAATGTCGGATAACTGACAATTCTTCAACTTAGCAGGCCCAGATTTGCTCTTTTTTTTTTTTTTTCTTTCCGTCTAACATCAATAAGACATTTTGATGTTAAGCAGAGCAGCAGATCGACATTTCTCAAAATATACAGTATGTAGCGCGTATAATGAGCAAGGTTAATGCAGAGCGTGTTCACTGTAAGCCTTTTATCCTTCATTAAAATCACAGTGAACTGCAGTCGCACTCTTCACTGTGGACCCAATGAGGGGGATTTTACCTAATTTCAAAGAATAGAATCTAATATGTTTCTTCTTTTTGAAATAGTCATACATTATTTTAATAATTCAAAGCTGTGAAAGACATGGAAACCTTTAACATTAATCTGTAACTTTCTGGAAGATTATGGAGGTCATCTCTCACTGTACATCCCAGTATTCTTCTCCAGAGGAGATATCCATAATGAATTTTTTAAACACTTTAAATTCTGCTACTGTTTCTATATTACTTAAGCTGTGCAAAGACACTATGCATTATAGATTCGACTACTAAGAGGAATATTATTCACATTCAATCACAGCCATTTTCAGACATCTTTTAAGCAGATGGTTTTACAAATTGCTCTGGTTTGTTCCAGAGCCCCTCAAGGGCCACGCATGCACTTTTTTGGCAATGGCACACATACAGCGATGATTACACTGTGAAAGTTTATCTGCACCTAGACTAGTAAAAGCCTATGATTTGTAGATGTGTCAAATGTTTTGAATTTTGTGGAGGCTTATATCTTGTGCCAAGGGTACACCGAGCAATAAGCTGCACATAAAACCATTTATTGTTCTTATTTTATACTTCATGACTTTTACACACTTCAGTAGGTCTTGCCTTTTGGTTATGCTTACTCCTACTAAAGGCATCACAGGGAGTATTGTTAATAAAAAAAAAAAAAATCTATATGTATTAAGGAGTAGTGTATGGCTACCATTTTGGCAATGAAAAAAAGAAGAGGCGGCTTTGTATCACTATAGTGTCAGGACTGAAGAGACAAGCAATTTGGTCACTATTCTTATTAGTGAATGCTACCAACTATGCCATCCACAAGGGTTCATGGAGCAAATATACTTCCTTCTGACATGGAATAAGTGAGATGTACTACTAGAGATGTGGAACATTGGAGTAGGCAAATGGACATCTGTCCATGTTTGAGGATTGTTGTTTGAAGTTAACAGGGATTGTCATGATCTTTGAATGAAGATTAATGTTTATCAATCACAAAAATACCGATGTGAGGATGGGGATTTTAGTTACTTTTGGAAGTTGAACGAACAAGCCAAGTTAATCCAAGTTTTCAATTAATAATAATAATGACTTCCGACAGATTTTAGATTTTACTGATGAGGTTCTCAGAAGCAGTGTCAGGAATCTTAATTTTATTTCTTTATGAAATAAAATATAAACTTCCTCCTCTATCCAAGTTGACTACTTACTGTTAAGACTAATCTACTCAGATGTATTTAGTGTTGTATTCTTGGAGATCAAGATGACATGATTTTTGTGTTTCTATACACAGAGTTGTTAGACATATACCTCTACTGTTATCATTTACTATTTCAAACCCTCTACATTGCTAAAATTGTGCCATTTGAAATGATTTAACTCAGTGTTTTCAAACTTGGGGCCAGCATTTACTAATAAAACAAATATATGGTAAGCTGAGACTGTCCAAATACATAACCGACATAAACTGAAGCTAAAACTGAAGCACTGTGGTGTTGTATCTGTCAAATGTTCATTACGATTGGTTTCAGATGGTTGGGCTCTGGCTTTTGTCCAGAACTCCTGTATAGTGATACGTATTGCTATTAATTGAATAATTCATTTTACCACAAGAAGTTTTCATTTCCAGTGTCCATGAGCTAATATTACTAATTTGGTAGTACAATGCCATATGAATTA
>CM035800.1:11976315-12056076 GCA_020466265.1 Siphamia tubifer | reverse complement strand
TGATGACTACCCCACTAAACCACCAGAGAACTTCCCTGTTACTAACCTGTACAGGTAAAGCTTCAGATGACAACCTGTGACCTCTGACCTCCTGAGGAGCTCCTCATCTATCAGATCACTGGAAAAGCCCTTCAGTACTAAAGATGTTCCAGTGGTTCCAGACTCAACCTTACCTCCAGGAGACCAGGGTTAAATTCCTTGCAAAGTTGTCTACATATACAACCACAAATGTTTGTATGTATGTCCTAACAATGAACTTGTAATTAAAAAGTGGTCTACATCATTATTTAGGGCGCTTTAAACATTTTGGGGGGTGTTTCAAGTTGGTTTGAGTCCTTTCCCCAAAATTCATTCATCAAACGGTAAGGCTATAGTAAGGGCTCCAAAAAGGGAAATTTTGGACCATCTCTCAAATCTAACTAAAAAGTGGTCTACATCATTATTTAGGGCCCTTTAAACGTTTCTGGGGGTGTTTCAAATTGTTTTGAGTCGTTTCCCCCAAAATTCATTCATCAAATGGTAAGGCTATAGTAAGGGCTCCAAAAAGGGAAATTTTGGACCATGTCTCAAATTTGATTAAAAAGTGGTCTACATCATTATTTAGGGCCTTTTAAAACGTTTCTGGGGGTGTTTCAAGTTGTTTTGAGTCCCTTCCCCAAAATTCATTCATCAAACGGTAAGGCTATAGTAAGGGCTCCAAAAAAGGAAATTTTGGACCATCTCTCAAATTTGATTAAAAAGTGGTCTACATCATTATTTAGGGCCCTTTAAACGTTTCTGGGGGTGTTTCAAGTTGTTTTGAGTCCTTTCCCCAAAATTCATTCATCAAACGGTAAGGCTATAGTAAGGGTTTCAAAAATGGAAATTTTGGACCATCTCTCAAATCTGACTAAACGGTGGTCTACATCATTATTTAGGGCCTTTTAAACGTTTCTGGGGGTGTTTCAAATTGTTTTGAGTCGTTTCCCCCAAAATTCATTCATCAAACGGTAAGGCTATAGTAAGGGCTCCAAAAAAGGAAATTTTGGACCATCTCTCAAATTTGATTAAAAAGTGGTCTACATCATTATTTAGGGCACTTTAAACGTTTCTGGGGGTGTTTCAAGTTGTTTTGAGTCCTTTCCCCAAAATTCATTCATCAAACGGTAAGGCTATAGTAAGGGCTCCAAAAAAGGAAATTTTGGACCATCTCTCAAATTTGATTAAAAAGTGGTCTACATCATTATTTAGGGCACTTTAAACGTTTCTGGGGGTGTTTCAAGTTGTTTTGAGTCCTTTACCCAAAATTCATTCATCAAACGATAAGGCTATAAGGGCTCCAAAAAGGGAAATTTTGGATGGTCTTTCAAATCTGGTTAAAAAGTGTCTTGGTCTTTACTTTAGCCAATTTAATGTTTTCAGCCATGTGTTTGGCTTTTTATTAAAGTTTTAACACTTCAGTCTAGACTGGGTTTGAACCCACAACCTCTGAAGTTCAAGCCTGATGACTACCCCACTAAACCACCAGAGAACTTCCCTGTTACTAACCTGTACAGGTAAAGCTTCAGATGACAACCTGTGACCTCTGACCTCCTGAGGAGCTCCTCATCTATCAGATCACTGGAAAAGCCCTTCAGTACTAAAGATGTTCCAGTGGTTCCAGACTCAACCTTACCTCCAGGAGACCAGGGTTAAATTCCTTGCAAAGTTGTCTACATATACAACCACAAATGTTTGTATGTATGTCCTAACAATGAACTTGTAATTGAAAAAATGGTCTACATCATTATTTAGGGCCCTTTAAACGTTTCTGGGGGTGTTTCAAATTGTTTTGAGTCGTTTCCCCCAAAATTCATTCATCAAATGGTAAGGCTATAGTAAGGGCTCCAAAAAGGGAAATTTTGGACCATCTCTCAAATCTAACTAAAAAGTGGTCTACATCATTATTTAGGGCCCTTTAAACATTTCAGGGGGTGTTTCAAATTGTTTTGAGTCGTTTCCCCCAAAATTCATTCATCAAATGGTAAGGCTATAGTAAGGGTTTCAAAAATGGAAATTTTCGACCATCTCTCAAATTTGATCACAAAGTGGTCTACATCATTATTTAGGGCTCTTTAAACGTTTCTGGGGGTGTTTCAAGTTGTTTTGAGTCCCTTCCCTAAAATTCATTCATCAAACGGTAAGGCTATAGCAAGGGCTCCAAAAAAGGAAATTTTGGACCATCTCTGAAATTTGATTAAAAAGTGGTCTACATCATTATTTAGGGCGCTTTAAACGTTTCTGGGGGTGTTTCAAGTTGGTTTGAGACCTTTCCCCAAAATGCATTCATAGAGAGGTAAGGCTATAGTAAGGGCTCCAAAAAAGGAAATTTTGGACCATCTCTCAAATTTCATTAAAAAGTGGTCTACATCATTATTTAGGGCCCTTTAAAACGTTTTGGGGGATGTTTCAAGTTGGTTTGAGTCCTTTCCCCAAAATTCATTCATCAAACGGTAAGGCTATAGTAAGGGCTCCAAAAAAGGAAATTTTGGACCATGTCTCAAATTTGATTAAAAAGTGGTCTACATCATTATTTAGGTCCCTTTAAAACGTTTCTGGGGGTGTTTCAAGTTGTTTTGAGTCCTTTCCCCAAAATTCATTCATCAAACGGTAAGGCTATAGTAAGGGCTCCAAAAAGGAAATTTTGGACCATCTCTCAAATTTGATTAAAAAGTGGTCTACATCATTATTTAGGGCTCTTTAAACATTTTTGGGGGTGTTTCAAGTTGGTTTGAGTCCTTTCCCCAAAATTCATTCATCAAACGGTAAGGCTATAGTAAGGGCTCCAAAAAAGGAAATTTTGGACCATGTCTCAAATTTGATTAAAAAGTGGTCTACATCATTATTTAGGGCCCTTTAAACGTTTCTGGGTGTGTTTCAAGTTGTTTTGAGTCCTTTCCCCAAAATTCATTCATCAAACGGTAAGGCTATAGTAAGGGCTCCAAAAAAGGAAATTTTGGACCATGTCTCAAATTTGATTAAAAAGTGGTCTACATCATTATTTAGGGCCCTTTAAAACGTTTCTGGGTGTGTTTCAAGTTGTTTTGAGTCCTTTCCCCAAAATTCATTCATCAAACGGTAAGGCTATATATAGTAAGGGCTCCAAAAAAGGAAATTTTGGACCATGTCTCAAATTTGATTAAAAAGTGGTCTACATCATTATTTAGGGCTCTTTAAACATTTTTGGGGGTGTTTCAAGTTGGTTTGAGTCCTTTCCCCAAAATTCATTCATCAAACGGTAAGGCTATAGTAAGGGCTCCAAAAAAGGAAATTTTGGACCATGTCTCAAATTTGATTAAAAAGTGGTCTACATCATTATTTAGGGCCCTTTAAACGTTTTGGGGGGTGTTTCAAGTTGTTTTGAGTCCTTTCCCCAAAATTCATTCATCAAACGGTAAGGCTATAGTAAGGGCTCCAAAAATGGAAATTTTGGACCATCTCTCAAATTTGATTAAAAAGTGGTCTACATCATTATTTAGGGCCCTTTAAACGTTTTGGGGGGTGTTTCAAGTTGGTTTGAGTCCTTTCCCCAAAATTCATTCATCAAACGGTAAGGCTATAGTAAGGGCTCCAAAAAAGGAAATTTTGGACCATGTCTCAAATTTGATTAAAAAGTGGTCTACATCATTATTTAGGGCCCTTTAAACGTTTCTGGGTGTGTTTCAAGTTGTTTTGAGTCCTTTCCCCAAAATTCATTCATCAAACGGTAAGGCTATAGTAAGGGCTCCAAAAAAGGGAAATTTTGGACCATCTCTCAAATTTGATTAAAAAGTGGTCTACATCATTATTTAGGGCCCTTTAAACGTTTCTGGGGGTGTTTCAAGTTGTTTTGAGTCCTTTCCCCAAAATTCATTCATCAAACGGTAAGGCTATAGTAAGGGTTTCAAAAATGGAAATTTTGGACCATCTCTCAAATCTGACTAAACGGTGGTCTACATCATTATTTTAGGGCCCTTTAAAAGTTTCTGGGGGTGTTTCAAGTTGTTTTGAGTCCCTTCCCCAAAATTCATTCATCAAACGGTAAGGCTATAGTAAGGGCTCCAAAAAGGGAAATTTTGGACCATCTCTCAAATTTGATTAAAAAGTGGTCTACATCATTATTTAGGGCCCTTTAAACGTTTCTGGGGGTGTTTCAAGTTGGTTTGAGTCCTTTCCCCAAAATTCATTCATCAAACGGTAAGGCTATAGTAAGGGCTCCAAAAAAGGAAATTTTGGACCATCTCTCAAATTTGATTAAAAAGTGGTCTACATCATTATTTAGGGCCCTTTAAACGTTTCTGGGGGTGTTTCAAGTTGGTTTGAGTCCTTTCCCCAAAATTCATTCATCAAATGGTAAGGCTATAGTAAGGGCTCCAAAAAAGGAAATTTTGGACCATCTCTCAAATCTAACTAAAAAGTGGTCTACATCATTATTTAGGGCCCTTTAAACGTTTCTGGGGGTGTTTCAAGTTGTTTTGAGTCCCTTCCCCAAAATTCATTCATCAAACGGTAAGGCTATAGTAAGGGCTCCAAAAAAGGAAATTTTGGACCATGTCTCAAATTTGATTAAAAAGTGGTCTACATCATTATTTAGGGCCCTTTAAACGTTTTGGGGGGTGTTTCAAGTTGGTTTGAGTCCTTTCCCCAAAATTCATTCATCAAACGGTAAGGCTATAGTAAGGGCTCCAAAAAAGGAAATTTTGGACCATCTCTCAAATCTAACTAAAAAGTGGTCTACATCATTATTTAGGGCCCTTTAAACGTTTCTGGGGGTGTTTCAAGTTGTTTTGAGTCCCTTCCCTAAAATTCATTCATCAAATGGTAAGGCTATAGTAAGGGCTCCAAAAAAGGAAATTTTGGACCATCTCTCAAATTTGATTAAAAAGTGGTCTACACCATTATCAGAATCAGAATCAGAATCACTTTATTGTCATTTGCATATCCAAGACACACAAACAGAAATTTCAGTTGACCAGACCCTCCCAGGCTGATCAGGTCATGCAGCCACTGGCGTTAACCTCGGCGCTACCCTGGATCAGAGTTCCAGCGCCCTTGAGCACTGGAAAAACTGGATAAGGAAAAGGAAAACAGCAGCAGATGCACAAGTAACACATATTCTACTTTAAGAAAACAAAAACGTGAACACAGTACTCAAGGATTCATGAGATGGGACTTTTTGTAGTACACACAAAATGATCACATGGTGAGAACAAAGATAAAGGTGCAAACAGAGCATAAACACAGGAGTTGTTGGAGTTCCAGTGCCCTTGAGCACTGGAAAGACTGGACACATTAGGAAAAACAAAGGAGCCAGAGATAGAAACAAGGACATCTTCTTTGCTTTGGGAGATAGAAAACTTAACCCTTTGTGGGTTTCATGTACCCCATTACTTTTGACATCGACCCACACAGTACTCATTGACCCCGCGCTGTTTCCTCAGTTCATCAACCTCTGCCCTCAGTCCAAGATAGAGCTCTCAGAGCTTCACCCAGCTGTCCAGAAATGTAATCCAGTCTCTTCTGTGACTCTCCCAAACGAATCAGCAGGTCGCTCCCCGAACTAGCAGACTGAGCCACCGTGGAGCTAATCTGTCCCACACAGTTCACAAGATTGTCCTGGGACTGGGTCATAGACAGTCTTAGTCCGGTTACGGTGTCAGTGAGTTCCGTGAGGTGCTCCCAGCATCAGTGGCCCTTTCGGTGCTGCGATCTTCCCCACTCTGCGATGGATCAGCATTCCTCCCAAGCCAAACGTGAGGAAAGTTACCACCATAAATCCAAACAGATACACATCCTCAATATCCTCGATGGACAGAGGTTTCAGGCAGATGACCCGCCATTCTCGCCAGGAATCTTGGGAAAAAACCTGATAGGATTGTGCCGTCCGGGCAGGGACTATCTCCGGGTCCTGCTTTCCTTGATGATCAATCGCGTTATATGCCCAGTTGACAATTTCCATGATTTAGCAAAGTCGATGGGGCTCAGAAATAAGATTGTTACACGAGACAGGCGCACACAGGAGAGACACAGCCGTAGAGGCCTAGTAGCAGCTGCAAGATAAAGCCAAGGTCGGGGAAAGGAGGAGAGAAAAAGAATGCAACTGCTCTGTTCGCTGTTAGAGGAGAAAGATTTAGGGTGCTTTAAATGTTTCTGGGGGTGTTTCAAGTTGTGTTGAGTCCTTTCCCCAAAATCCATTCGTCAAACGGTAAGGCTATAGTAAGGGTCTGGAGGTGTGTCAAGTTGTTCAGTTCCTGGAGAAGATGCTTACAGGTATGTCCACAAATGTGTGTGTACTAACAATAAAGGTACAAACCCCCCACCCCCCTAAAAAAACAACCCTAAAACCAAACTTGTGGAACAAGCTATGCGTCTGTTGAATTTCAACTTAAAATTTTAATAATTTTTTAAATAATTTTCAACTTAAAATATTAATAATTTTGGACCATGTTCAAATCCAGATAAAAAAAAAAAGTGGTGAGGATTATTATTTATGGCCCTCTACACGTTTCTGGAGGTGTTTCAGGGTGTTTTGAGTCATTTCCCCTCATTATTGTTGTTATTATCCCCAGAAATTCTTGTGCATGGAGGAACATTGGACCACTCCTAGTGCCTGGTTATTGTATGCACTGCAGACTTCATGAACACCTTGGCTTGGACATGATTTGCATCAGCTGGAGCTGTTTATGGAAAATTTGGCACATAGAGTGTCCTTTTAAGTGCTTAAAACATCATCACCTGACAGCATTCACAAGAGTTTGCTCAGATTGAGGCTGCACCTCTATACTACTGTCTGAGGAGAGCCCTGCTATGACCACAAATAATAATAATCATATTAACACTAATACTGGGATAAAGATTCAGAAGACCAGACGAGACTAATACTACTACTAATAATAGCAATAATAATAATAATAATAATAATAATAATAATAATAATAATAATAATAATAATAATAATAATAATAATAATAATAATAATAATAATAAAAGCTGTTCTTGCATAAAGTATTTGGATTTGACTACCTGTCAAATGTTGTACTACCTCTTGACATATTTTTAACAAAACTTTGATGGGTACCTTCATGGATTCTTCAAGTTTTATTCAGTTTAAACTTGAGTTGCTGCATTAGTTTAACTTTATTATCATGTCAAATATGTTCCTAAACTCAGCTCTTCTTTATTCAAGACCTACATAAATAAATTAATATCCAGTCACAGCAAATTGGTCATATTTTCTGTAATTTTTGGAAACCTGAAAAAATTCTTTTTAAAGTGCAACACAATACAATCGCATCATTTAAATATAAACAGTGGTATCAAAAAGCTTGAAACCATGATGAGGGATGCCTCATTTTAGACCAGGAAAAAATTCTATACTTCTTTTTTTTTTCTCTGCGTTGGTCACTCAACATCGAGAAGAGCAGTATGACTGATTACATAAGAAATATGCTCTCTCTCTCTCTCTCTCTCTCTCTCTCTCTCTCTCTCTCTCTCTCTCTCTCTCTCTCTTTCTCTCTATCTGACTCATCTAGTCATCAGTAAAGTCATAGCATCACAAGACTCACTGAAGATCATTTGCAGTCGGCACACGGCACAAAACCAAAGTTGTTTAAACAGGTCTATGTTCATGGACAAATTGGCCATACAGTTCAACACATGCATGTCCATACACAGCACCTGATTTGATAAGAGATTATTTAAACAGCAGATTATTGCAGTTTTTCTTTTTTTTTTCTTTTTTTAATCTTTTTATTGATTATTTTTTTCCCTTAACACACATCAATTCACACATACAGTGTATACAAGGGTCTTATCCAAAAGAGATGCTCAAATGTTTACAATGTTAATTGTAGCCAAATTATGTATTTACCAAATTAGGTTAAAATGTCTGTTATGGCAGCAATGGAGGAGGTCGGGTTTGAGACGTATAACAGGAAATTATCCACATAAAGGGACAGCTTGTGGGTGATGTCATTCCTGGTGATGCCCTCCACCCTCTCCTCCTTTCTAAGCCAGATAGCCAGTGGCTCGATTGTCAGAGCAAATAGGGGGGGAGAGAGAGAGGGCACCCTTGCGTGGTACCCCACTGAAGAGTGAAAGGGGGTGAGCTCACCCCATTGGTGATGATTTGAGCGGCAGAAAAGTTATGAAGCAGTCTGATCCACGCAATGAAGTCAGAGCTAAATCCAAAACTAGACAGTGCATAATACAAGTACTCCCACTCAACTCTATCGAACACTTTTTCAGCATCTAAGGAAATAACCACAGGTTTATCAGGGTTGGGGGAGCCAATAATGTTGAGAAGTAGTAGGTAGTGGTATTAGAGAATGAGTTGCTTCTGGCCATAAAACCAGTTTGGTCTGTGGAGATTAGAGCGGGTAAGGCTTGCTGCAAGCGAGTGGCTAAGACTTTAGCAAGGATCTTTTGGTCCACATTTAAAAGAGAGATGGGCCTATAACTGCTACATTCAAGGGGGTCTTTATCTTTTTTTAACAAGAGAGAGATATTAGCTTCCAACAGGGTTGGAGGGGGTCTGTTGGCATTGAAGGATTCACTGTAAACATCTACCAGATGTGGGGCTATAAGCGTTGAATACACCTTATACAATTCCACTACAAATCCATCTGGGTTTGTAGTGGAACTTGTTTTGGGTGTGTTTGTTGTATTGTTTTGAGTAAATTTACAAAAAATATGTATGAATGGATGTACAGGGAAATACTCCCATTTAAGGACAGAGCTGTGCAGCGAGCTCATCCCGCCTCTCCCGTGCGCTTTGGTGCTCCTCCAGCTGACACGGCACATGCAGTTCAGCCTATCACTGTCTTAAGTCTTGTAATGTCTCCTCCTCCTCCATGAGGTCAAGGTGGCATCTATGGTGTAGGTTGTAGTAATGTGTGCGTTCTGCATGCCGGTCAGCCAAACTACCATGCGACCGGTTGCATCCGCCTTGCCCTAGAAGTAGACCTGGTTTAATTTGGCGAGCTTTTGGCACACTGTCGGTGCAGCCTAAGTCAGTGAAACTGTCACTGTGCCAAGCTGAATCAGTGGTCACCTCCCACAAGTGCACCACCACACCCACACAGCAGTCTGCCAAATTACCAAACTGCACTGCATGAAACTAGCATTGCACAGGGTCTGGCAGCCTCCACCAAACTACAGCCCTACATGTCAATTTGCTGCCTTTATATCCAACTAAGTTTTATGGTCAAAACAAATTAAAGCTAGAATTAACTGCAGGCACCACTCTGCAGTTGCAATTTATATGCATGTCTATCCAGATTCATGTAATATACAGTATCTGGTGAATATTTTAAAGGAATTTAACAAACAATATTAAGAGTATTTTGTTAAATGCTGTCACTATTACTGACATGTAAAATTATGGTGCCTCATCCACATAGAGAAACATTCTGTCACTCTTTTAATTTACAGAGCACTGGGAGATTGATTGATGGTCAGAAAAGTGTTTTAATTATAGAATATTATGGTGTCAAAATGACCTTTTGGACATCAAACATTCCTTCATGTTATCATGTCACATAAAGTGACATTTAGACAGATTGAACTCTTGAGTTACAGCACACACAAAAACAGCACCTTTGGTAACCTTTGGACAGAATACTGATCAGTTTAATGTTTTTGCCACATTTGAAGATAATATGTTGAAGCATTGTCACATTCACAAGAACTGAACAGACAATAAAAAAAAATCTAACCCCTCAGCATGCATGTGAACTTCTAGTCATGACTGCATACCTAACACTTCATCACTGTGTAATGACAACAACATGCAGACATTAATACAAACCAACGTAATCCTTCAACCCTCATTGAGGTAACTGTGAGCAGTGCATGAGATTTATACATTTCTGCTCCAACTGTTCCCAATGGAGAAGAACTTTCGTCTCTAATCAAGTTTAAGAACAGTGACTCAAAAGCCTGTAAAGCACTTCCTCCACAGGGATTGAATCAGCACGTACACAGAGACACAGTATCAAATCAAAGGTACTGTTTGTGAATCTGGAGCAGAGGTTAATAAAGGTAAAGGAAGGAGAGAAAAACGACAACTTCTTAACTCCATTTTATGTGGTGTTTCCTCCCTATTTCATCATCCAATCTCCCTTCCAACTGCGAGTTTGTACCCTGTGGCCACTTCTCCCGGCACATCGAGCTTCAGATTATGACACACACACACACACACACACATGCATGCATGGATCACATTCCGATAAGAAATCTCAAATATTGCCAAGCAAAACTCTGTGAACTCATCACCCTCCACTCATCAAACTTACTGTTCCTCCTACAGAGAGAGCTTTGTTTCTTATCCGCTCTGGCTGACATTCATCAAATTAAAGATGAAAAAGCCTAAAACAAAGCTGTGGCATCATTTCCCCACTGGCAAAACACTTTGCTGTAAACATGCTGGAGAACTTGGCTTTCACAAGAAATGTGACATCACTAGTTAGATAGACAATCAGTGATGGCACCAATTCAGCAGCCGCCAATGTCATACACATTATGACCGTTGTATTTGACTGTGTGCACGTGTGGATGCAAGTGAACAAACACAACTTCTGTTTATTTTCCTCTGACTAGAGGTTCAAATGGGAAGTGTGATGCATTTGTGTGTGGCTGTTTAGTCTGTAATTGTGTGTGTGATCATACACCCTAAAGCAGCATCTATGACAGAGGGGGACTACTCCCGAAGGAACCGACTCTGTTTGAGGTCCCCAAAGACAACCAGGCAGGTAAATCTCACAAACTGTCTGGTTTTGTATACAGGCACCTGGAAAAACACAGCAAAAGAAAATCCACGGGCACCTGCAGGGTACAAAATGAACACTGCTGCTCTACTTCACACAGCACTACCCTGAAAAAGTCAAGACTGATGGAGACATTAAGGGCAAAACACACGTCTGTGATCGCCTGTCAAGATGGCTGTACCAGTAAGATCTGTATTGTAAAAAGAATCCAAACACATCTGCAGTAAACCTTAAAATTTGTCATTATTTCACAATTGACTGATCATCGCTCAATGGGCATAGTGTATAGAGCCTCTGAACTGAGAAAAAAAAAAGTCAAACTATGGACATAGTTCTAAAGGTTTCAAATAACCTTCAAAATCCTCTGTGTTTTCGGCCAGAAGAATACATGATACATCACTCGACTGATGTTAGCATCAGACACCATCTGTAAATGGTTACAGCACTAATTTCTTTCAAATAATCTTCCTGCTGCACCACTTACAAATTATTGAAGTTTCCACATCTTAATGAAAATTGTTCTGTTTGCCATATAATTCAGTTAAATATTGATCCCAGATTATTACTCCAGTGAGCACGAACAAAAATCAATCTACAGGTGCCATGATGGCATAAAGGAAAATGAACAGGTAGCAGTTTTTTTTTTCTTTCCCTGTTGCACAGACTGCAGACAGCTGGTCACTGCTCAGTGTCAGCCTGTTTAGCCTCCATTTAGTCACCTACTGATGTATGAGCTTGTGTCGTGTCCTTGAATACAGCTGAAGTTACTAGAATGCTGCTCTCCACTGTATGAAATAGCCATTTGCTCTGCATATAGATTGCACTTTAACCAGCAGCACTTCTAAGCTATAACAACCGAAACATCAGTTGATAAAATAGCAGATGGCACTCAGTACCCTTCCCGTATTCCAATAATCATGGAGAAGGCGCTTGCTCAAAACCAGTGAATCCTCCTGTTTGTGGAGAATCTGAGTCACACAAATGGAAGACACATAAGAGGCATCATATACAGGGTTATGGAGAAGTTTTAGGGACCCCTTACCTCTGTTGGTTTTAATTAATTCTTATATCTATGTCCCAATTTCTATATCACAATTTAAAAAAAAGACAGTAATAGTGTGTACAATGTTAAAACTCACTAAAACTAAAGACAACGTGGTTTCTACAGGAAACAGTATTTAACATAATCCCTATTCCTGTGATAAAAAAGTATTCTTTCTATCCATCTATCAATCTATCTGGTTACAGGTACATGCATAATCCTTTTTCAGTCAAACACAAACCAGATTCTGTCCAAGTCTTAACGTTCAATCTGATCCCACTTTGTCTGCTAAATCAGGTGAACAGTCTGTGAGAAATTGAGTTGAAATGTCCCCCCCCCCCAAAAAAAAATCTTAAAACATCTAAAAATGTAAATTCAGTCATTAAACTGTGAACTGCACCTCTCCTCTCCGGATAGTAAAGAAAAGCTCTGTTAAATTTGACCACAATCGGTTCAGTAGGCTTTGGATGAGCTGAGCAGCATTCCCTGTATATCTGTAGTATTATGTTACTATACCTTTCTTATACCCCTCTCCACCCATATAATGAACCAATAAAGTATTCCAACTGATTATTAAATACAGCCAACATCTACAATGCACTCAACTTGCTCTTACGAACCGTTGGCTTTTAAATTGCAATCTTGTATGTTACTGTGGGTCATGAAGACATGCCATAACACTAAAGGGATATGTTCATTTCATTTTCGGTCTGTGAATGCCACGGCCTTGGTAATTTGTATGCTAGCTGGCTGGCACACTTAAATGGAACAGAGCCATTACTAATGTCATTACTTACACCAGTGGTTTTCTGCTGTGCAAACACGACATGTCTCATGTGCAAAAGGTCCTCTGAGGCCACATCCTGTCATTTTGAATGCAAGCAGCACTAACTTCCGCTATTATTATCCATATCTCTCTTTCAGTCACATCACACCTGAGCAAACAGATGGCATGTCATAGTTTATGACAGTGTAGAAATGCATAAGTAGCCAAAAGCAACAACCTTCCAAGTGAGTCCAGTAGACTAGATACAACCTGTTCCTACCATATGTTTAAAATGGATTTTATTGTACTTTGTGCTGATTGTGCTTTTCAGAACTCCTTTCTCTGAGATATTAAAGTCCCTGTCTACTTAAAAAATAAGTATTTTTCAACGTGTGCTCAGTGTAATCTTTTACCTTCAATGTGCAGAATGATCTCTGTGCAGACTCAGGTTTGACACCAAGGATTTTCTCACATTCATCATCTAAAGCAAAAAGTTTCTCTATGCTTACCAAAAATCTGAATTTAAGAAGTGGAAATACCAATGGGATTTGTAATAGCATAAAGTGTTCCGAGCTAATCGTAATCTAATTTGGAGGTTTTATAAATGTTATGGGGAAACCTAACCTATTTCATAGTGAACTTTAAAGGAAAAAACTCATTCATTCATTCGTCCATTTTCTGAACATACTTTATCCTCACTATGGTCACGGGGGTTGCTTGGAGCCTATCCATGCTACTGTACATATGGGCAAAAGTGGGGTACACCAGGGAAATGTCGCCAGTTCATCAAAGATGAAAAACTATACCTGCTTATTCAGAGATTGTAGATTTTATAATGAGTGTTAAGAAGATCTATACAACATAATTCAATGCATGTTTAATTTCTATCTCCAAATATGAATAAATTATGTCCTTAACAACTTGATGAGTTTGTGCTGGAGATAAACCTTCCACAAGCATTAATCAGTCCCTCCAGGATTTCACGGGCCTTTTTTGAGAATGTTTTGTCCTAAAATGTCTGATGTTGTATGAGCTTTTCCGAAAAATTGTGATGAAATTTGCAGTGCTTTTTAGGCTTTTGTTTGAGGGAGGAAGTGAAAGTTGCAATTTTCCCTTTTTGTAATCAAAATTAAGTAATATTTGAAATATGTAGTTACTGGAAAATTAATAAATTCAAAGTCATTGTGATATGGTCCTCAAAACTACCTTACCGAGATGGCAAATAAATGATTATAAGGATTACAAAAATGCAAGAAAATATATATTTCTTTCCAAATGCATCTGTTGGTTCAAAGGTTAAAGTTTATGTGACCTCACAACACTACATGAAGGTATAAAACATAATATAAATGTCTCAGTCAATCAAAAAAAACCCAAACGAACACTATTACTAGTACTGTGTACTGTGTAGTAGATGCAGTTTCTCCACAAAAATAGAACAAAGACAACCTTTCAAATATGGCAAATAAAATATTACCTGGATGATAAAAATGCAGCCAAAAAAGTACTCTTCCAAATGCACCTGTTGGTACTAGTGCATCATTTTAGTCACCAAATGTTGGCTGGGTGTGTACATGTTGCTTAATACTGTAAGGTAAACCGGAAAAGGTGGAAGGAGCAGCTCAAGACGTCACAAATGATTGGTCACATTTTGCGGGAAAGTCGCAGTGATTGCGTGGAAGTTGCATATCGCAACATTACAAAATCCTGGAGGGTCTGATTAATTCATTAATTCCAAGGCTTTTTCCACAGTTTGCATTGCCATGACTCCTACCCCAGACCCAATGCATGCACACCTTAGTCAGCCCCCCCCCCCCCCTTCGCTATTACGGACACCAGCCCTAGTTCGTCCCTATCTGACTGTCATCACATTTCCTAGTGATTTATGCTAGTGACAAAACAGTTTTCTGCTGAACTTCAAAGGTACCCAAGCTTAGTTTCCTGTACTAGTGCTCAGAGCTTCTGAGAATGAACGATTCATGCACGAAGAGGGGTGCACGCATGGTTTTTCAGTTTGATAGACATATCACCATTCAATCATTTCAATTGGGTGCTTAAAAAGATTGGATGGTGTTTTTTCAGCCCTGTCCATTCCATGGGTGACTAAATGTTTTTATTTTTGTGTTGGAGCATTTTCAAAGCAGCGAGCCTCATACTGCCAGTGTTTTGGAGCACTCGATGAGTTTTCAAGATCCACAGAATATTGAGCTCAGTGACAACATAAACACTGAAACTATCAAAAGAAAGTGTAGATTATTTTCTTTCATCTGAGAAAAAAAAAAGCTCTAACCTTCTGGGTCCTTTTGTAATCTGCAGTAGAAAAAGGTAGTTTCAGCATAAGCATCTGTTTTTGACACAAAACAGAGAATTTTTTTTTTTTTTTGTGCACAGAGCCATGTCTGGCAGAACAGTAACTTTGACACTGATGTTTGTCAAACATCATTTGCATCTATGAAGCAACAAAAACCCTGAAAACACTGTTCGTCTTCCTGTTTTTCGTTCATTGTTAGTGTCTGGGCTTTTAATTTGTCATGTGGGTTCATGTCACACTGTGGTGTTTTACTTCCGGTCACCGGTGTTTTCTCTGCCCCCATTTCCCCTCATGTGCCATACCTGGGTTCAAGACTACTTAAGTCTCTCATGTGTCCTGATCCAGTTGCAAATTTGTTTGTCCCCGTACATCAAATGAGCGTTCTGGATCACATCGTGGTTTTTCTGGTTTTGGGTCTGTTTCTGTTCTCTAGTTTTTGTCTGCTGTCTGTCCATTGTCTGTTGATCTGCATGTCACTGTTTGTTTGTTACTGGACCTGGATTCTGAACCTGACCATGAGCCTGTCTATTCCCCATCGGTGCATCCAGGGATTCTGGATACCTGGTCGGACCTCCGCCCCTTCCCTGGTAACGCCTTTTGGATTTTCCCTTTACACTAAAACTTCTTTGTTGGTTCTGACTCTGCTCTGTACCCTGACCACGATTCTGCCTTGTTCCCTAGTTGCTGTCTAGAGCACAGTACACCTGGCGATTGCTGTTGCAGCTACCCTGCACATACACTTCATATATTATTATTATAATAAAACTGTTAAAAATTAATCTTGGGTTGTGAGTCTTGCTGAGTCCATACTGGTCTTGATCATGTGTCAGACCAAAAAAAACCAGGGCTGCAAAATCATGGCCATGATATTCAATGCTCAGACCTCTTTGATTCTCTACAGTTAGTTTTGGCAGTCCCCTTTGTCGCTTTTTAACTGATCCAACATCATCTAACCGCACTGACACTCCAAGCATGAGCTGCTTCAACTTTTCTGGTTTCATTTGTTTCTCCATCTCCTCTCTCATTCTATCACTTCCTGCTTCACTACCACCACCTACTGATCATGTTATTCATTTGCTAATATATATGTTATATAATTCTGTTATGTTATATAATTTATTGTTATTTCTTTGTATGTTGTTCATCAGTACATGAAATTCTATGATTATAAGCCTGACTTTCACTGGTCCTGTTAACATGAGACTTTTTATTCCTGTTTAATTCTGAGTAAAGGTTAATTCTTCTCTAAGATTACCATGTAAACACCTAAGTCCAGTTGAAAATAATAATTCCAAATGAAATTACATTTTGAACAAAGTTACTGGTTTATTCTGATCTTAATTCTGAATTTGATAACTCCTTTGCCATGTTAACAGTTAACAGTTATTCTTGTCATTCTGCACATGCTCCTGGTCACATTGTAATGAATGGTAGAGTGGGTCGCCCAATGACCGAGAGGTTGGCGGTTCGCGTCCCGGCTCTGGCTGTCCACATGTCAAAGTGTCCTTGGGCAAGACACTGAACCCTGGCTTAGGCCCCCAGTAGGACTTACCATAGACCTTAGAAACCTACTGGTGTATGAGTGTGTGTGTGAATGGGTGAATGAGAGGCTAATGTAAAGCGCTTTGAGCACCATGAAGGTGGAAAAGCGCTATATAAGTGCAGTCCATTTACCATAATGACACACACTTTTCGCGTTGATGACATACATATTCCGTGCAGCCGGCATTAGTTTGTTAACTCCTATGGTTGATTTGATTGAGCTGCTGCTTTATAATCATCACAAAAATTTATGCAAACATCGCATGTAGTATCTGGTCTAACATGTTGTTAGTTGAAACAAACACAAAACAGAAAGTGGACATGATAGTTTCCTTCCAGTAGCTAGAGCAGAATACACCCGTTTCCACAGTAAACCTTTATTCGGAATTAACAGAATACTCAATTACAAAAATATTTAATATTTGCAGCCTTAGATGCAACAATTTATATGTAACTATCAGATAGTTTCATCTATGGCTGAAACTATCCATACCTAGATCAAAGGTATGGAAATTTAAAATTCCATCTGTGATCGGCAAATCAAGCTTTTTTGATTATCGATATTGGTGATCGGGCCAAAAAATGCTGATCAGTGCATCACTAATCTATTTTTTTGTTGTTGTTGGATTCATTATTGTACTTCTTATTTTCGTTACAAAATAAAATAAATCAGATTTTTGGGTATTGACAGAGAGTTTATTCACATGAAACCATCTAAAAACAGATGATAGTTCTTCATTTGCTTCTCTAATCAGTGTGTTCAAATTCTCATGTGATATAACAAAAACGTGTCATCTGCAAAAAAGAGACTCAGTACATTTTTATATTTCATAGGATGATCATTCATGTAAATTACAAATAGGAACGAGCCAAACATCAAACCCTGACAAACCCCATACATTAACTGTATTTGAATTATGTTTATTGAATAATGTATACTGTTCATTTAAAATAATTCTGTAACCATGCCAAGGCAACATCATGAAATCCATATTTGATTAACTGTATCAAATGTTTTCCAAAAAAGTCTAAAAATAAACCAAGAAATATTTTTGTTATTTAGGCATAATCCTACAATTTTTTTATTACAAAGACTGAAAGGCAAACAAACACATATTTTATTCATTCATTCTTTTTGATTAGATGTATTGTGTGGGTAAAATAGGCTATTGTTAGAATTCTAATAGTGCTACAGAATAAACAGTCCTTTTTTACTAGGGAGGATCATAATGGGAGTGAAATTATCTGAAATATCCAAGTATAATAAAAGCAGTTAGATTACTGTTAATACAAAGGAAAGGAGTTGTAGGTTTCCATCCTTTACAAAAGGAGAAGAGAGAATGCCGTCCCACAATTTATGTTCACAAAAAACAAAAAAAATCCACACGACAGACAGGAAGCACAGTTCCCGTCTTATGCCAAAACTTGCTAATATGATGATACGGTTCTGAAACCTTAGGTTCTTAGGTGAACTCTGAACAAGACTCTACTGTTGGTGTGAAATGTGGAGTTAATGTTGCAGCAGAACTTGCTTACCTTGCAATAGTTATTTACTTATTTTGAGCATTGTTGTACTGTAGCCAGTAGGAATATTATTCATTAATGTGTGTGTTTTTTTTCAGTCACAGGCAGTTTAAAACTAAATCACACACAGTAAACTGGATCTTTAGCAGGGGGAGAAATACAGCTAAATCAGAATGGAGTGTAAAGTATGCTTGTGGGTTAAATATTATTATAAATGTAAATAGATGATGTTTTTATTTCAACATGTTAATTTACAATATCATAGTCCAGGAGCCAGGTCCACTGATGTTTTTACGACTTTTTTTTTCCACTATTGGATCAGGTGAAGAGGTTATGGAGCTAGAGTTTTACTGTTGAATGGGTTATAACTCTTAAACTAAAAACCCTTCAACATTCTATTATACATATTTCTAAAAATTTTGAAAAATAAGTCAAAAGTAAAATTTAGCAGGGGCATTGTTGAAGTTTTTTTGGAGTGAATAAGTACTGATCAGAGGTTACCTACAGATCATTTTAATGATTTTGATTGTTGTAAAATGTATAGTTTTATCGTCTGTCAGACCGCCAGCACCTGAAGGTGTTACCAAAATCACCATTGACTAATCTTTCTCCTTCAACATCAGCTGCTGTTTGAGGTCAGTTTACAGGACAGTCTTTGTCTTTTTTCAGAATGTAAGACGTTCCGGACTCGGATGTTTCGGACGGCACTTTTTGCACAATAGGACTTTTCGGACAAATCATATTTTCAAAAACAAACACCATGAATTCAAATGGTGTTTGAATTTATGGTGTTAGTTTCAGACTAGGATGCAGTCTGAAACATTCTAGGCCGAAACGTCCAAGTCCAAAATGTCCGTCCACCCTTTTTTCAGTTTACTTTGAAATTTGCTGATAGAAATTCTGATTTGCATACAGGTCCATCTGCTTCTGGCATAGATGTCACATCTCCAGTCAACAAGTTTCAGTCATCAACATGGATCAGCATCTCCAGGTGATCCAGTCTGATGTACTCTCTGACTAAGAAAGAACTAATTTATTAAGCAGAGGACCACGGCCTGCCTGTGAAATATTCACATTTATGTATAAGCAAATGACACAACATGGTAATGAAAGTGGGTATGTTACACACAGTGTAGCCTATAGGACAATGAAGCATCTGAGGTGGTGGTATAGGGGAGGGGGGCCCAAATGAAATGTTGCTTGGGGCCCCATAACAGCTTGGGCCGGCCCTGCACTCCATAACGCATGTGACCAGGCCCAATAGAGACAACAGTATCATCTGTAGACACACACCAGGCAAGTGGAGACACTAAAATACAGCTCAAGCATAAAATAGAACATTTTTCTTCAGTTCTCAGACCTTTCTGCTCTTTACCTATGCTGTATTTGACCACATTATTACCATATTGTATTAGTGTAGAATATGTCCCTGAAAACTTATTCATGAAGATTTAGTTATGAAGTCTCTTTTATTACTTTGTCAGTGTGGCAGCAGTTGGCTCAGATATGGGGTCAGGCTACACTGATACCATGTCTCTGATCCAGGATGTGTCCTCAATGTGTTCATGAAATTAACCTAGAAGGTGTGAGGTTTATATAGTTTGGCTGCTCTGTGCAGAGGAAAGGTGTGATGTCTATGTGCTGACATCCATAAACCGACAAAAGTATGATGATAGAATTGGATTTTAATCATTTGTTTCTTCCTCTACTGTTCTTCAATAAATCTATTATTTGGACGTCAGCTTTTGTGTGACTGAACCCTCCTTTGCTTTATCTGTTGTTTTACACCTGGGGGTGTAACATTATTCAATTTCATGCAAATTAACTTAAGATAGTATAGTCGTATACCTCAAGGCTCAACTCTTCTCTAAGATATTGTTTAGATTAATAAACGAGTGATACGGAATTTTCTGGGGCCGATACAATACAGATTTTTTCCATTATATATATATATATATATATATATATATATATATATATATATATATATATATATATATATATATATTGAAACAACATTGTAGAAAATGCAAACAATCTTCACACATATTTATTTAGAGTTTGTGTGGGTCTGTCTGTGTGTGTGTCTGTGTATGACATCACACACAAGTCTTTCCTTGCCTGGCACATTATGTGTTTCTTTCATTTAATGTGTTTTTCTTTGATTGTTTTTTTTTTTCATACCAGCTCTGTAAAGGCCTATGAGACAACCTTGTTGTGATTTGGGGCTCTAGAAATAAAACTGAATTGATATTTGAAAACAAAAAGGCCCAAAATATTATTCTGATACTCTCAGTGTCAGGATACACCATACAAATTTTCAAACTTTTCTGACTATATACGCAGTTGCAGTATATGCACTTTCATCATTTTGGCAGAATTCTTTCCCAGAAGTCTTTATTTCTGGCTCCTCAGGCCAAATGGCACCATGCTGGGGGTAGAGGTCATCATCTTGTGATGGCTCAATGCATGGAATAACAGGAAATAATAGTGAAAAACGCAGCAAAAAGCATCCTGAGGGTGGACCTGTCCCCCAGTCTATAATGATGATGGGTGCATTGCTTAACTTGCATGGGTGTATTTTCATAGAATCATAATTATTTCTAATGCATATTAACAAAGATGAATAGAGTAGTGAGTAGCCTCTACCTTTATTTAGGCTATTTATATTTCTTTCTTCTTTTTTTTTTACCAAATTGTGTAAGTGTAAGATTCTGTTGAAAGTTACTATATTATAATTCAGATTTGACTGTCTTTGTGGAAAACTTATTACATAGATAAAATATCTGAGTACTTTAAAACATACAGTAAACAACTGCACAAGGCCATTGGACAACAAGGTGACCCGTATTCAACAAGCTTCTGCTCCATGCCAAGATGCATCCACAGTATATATTTGATGCAGATATCACAATGTATTCTTCAGATAATATGATTATGTCGTTGAATTGACAGACAGACGGATGGACAGAAGACAATAGAATGACAAAACCCCTTCAGCCACAAGTTGGCCAATGGTTCAAAGTTACAGTTTCCCCATGGCTGACCCACATAACATCTGCCTACACTGGAATCTCTCTGCGCTGTGATAGTTTTTTCTTTGACCTCATGATGTTCTCCAACAAGGACGAGAAAAACTTAAGAAAAGTTCTAACAGAATCTAAATGACTTTGACCTGATTGTCCAACTGTATGCAGTCTTCATGTGTACCTTTGTACTGATGATCATTATTATTATTAACCTTTATTTGTTATCGAGGGACAGTGTACATTAATAAACATTTCATAGAGACGGAAAATGTAAATGCACCCATTTTTAGCCAAAAGGCTAATTTCCAATGATAGTCCCCCTGCCAATAAATGAAAACATAACAATAAAAACATACAACATAAAATTCAGTATATAAAACATGACCATGAAGACATATAGCATCAAATTCAGTGTATAAAACTTGATGTGTGAACATCACAGGTGCTGACAGATTTGATTATGTAGCAGCCATTTTTTGAGTTGTGTTTTAAATGATCTGTATGAAGTGGACTGTCTTAAATTTTGGGGGATAGTATTCCACTCACCAGCTGCCTTTGAAGTGAAGACTAGTTAACCAAAACTAGTTTTCTTATAAGGCACTGTACAATCTCCTCTGGCAGCACCCCTATCATAACCTTACATGTAAGGCTAAGGCAAGTTTATTTGTATAGCACGTTTCATGCACAAAACAATTCAAAGTGCTTTACACAAAATGTTAAAAGCATTGTAGAATAAAAACATAAAACAAAGAAAACAGTAAAAAGGGGTTTTAAGGGGTTTTTAAAAAAGAACTGTGCGGCTGCAAGTTCCTGAATAGGATTTTATTTAAAGGCAGCTGAGAACAGGTGAGTCTTCAACCTGGATTAAAATAAACTGAGTGTTTCAGCTGATCTGAGGCTTTCTGGGAGTTTGTTCCAGACATGTGAAGCATAGAAGCTGAACGCAGCTTCTCCATGTCTGGTTCTGATTCTGGGAACTGATAATAAACCGGATCCAGATGACCTCAGGGGTCTGCTAGGTTCATACTGGGTCAGGAGGTCAATGATGTATTCTGGTCCTAAACTATTCAGGGCTTTATAGACCAGCAACAGAACTTTAAAGTCTATCCTTTGACAGACAGGAAGCTAGTGTAAGGACCTCAGAAGTGGACTGATGTGGTCCTCTCTTCTGGTCTTAGTGAGAACTCGGGCAACAGAGATGTCTGACTGATTTTTTTGGATAAACCAGTAAAAATTCAGTTACAATAATCAAGCCGACTGAAGATGAACGCGTGAACTATTTTTTTCTACATTTTGCTGAGACATCAGATCTTTTATCCTCGAGATGTTCTTCAGGTGATAGTAATAATAACAGTTCATATGTGTTTCAAAGTTTAGATCTGAGTAAGTGTCTTCCCATTATCCTAAAGCCATACCTATTAGGCCCATTCACTCAGTATTATACAATTAGTTGTTCATAACAGCATGTGTGCTGTGAGTAAATGTTTACATCTTTATGTGAGTGTATATCTCAGCAGGCGTCTGCAACATATGCTGGACAGTCAGTTTACCGCCTCTTCAGTGTGAATCTCAACACTCTCCCGGGGTGATTGTCTGATAACATTGCTTCTCGCCAAGACACTCAGTAGGTTGGAGTGCAGATTCTGGCTGATGACACCCGCACTGATCTAGGACGTGCTCACTCGATGGGGAGTCTCAGTGTGGTGCTCCACCAGGCAAAAGCCTCCTGCTTTTTCCTCCTCTTTTGGTACGTTCTTTCACCCTGCGTTTACTTCACATTCTGTTATCTCTCAGCCTCTTTTCTTTTTCTCTTGTATTCCTCTTGCCAACATTCTCTCCCTGTCTCTCTCACTGTGTCTCTGTCTCTCTCTCTCTGTCTCTCTCCACATGATGCGTCACGGTGTTTAGACTAATTGACAGCACCTCTTGGGCATGACATAAACAGAGCCTCAATTTAAAAGTCAAATATGTATAAGGAACAGTGTGTGGATGGTAGAAACCCAGGCAGAGCAGCAAATGCAGCAAGAAGAGGGTAGAGAGAGAGGGAGAGAGATAGTGTGTGTGTGTGTGTGTGTGTGTGTGTGTGTGTGTGTGTGTGTGTGTGTGTGTGTGTGTGTGTGAGCACTGGAATGGGCTAAAAATGGGGCATAGAAGGACCTCCAGAAAAGTAAAGGAAGCCTTATACAGCAAGAGCAAATGTTTGTGTACTCATGTGTAGCTGCTCACTGAAGTTTGTCTCAGAGTGTATTTTTGCTTTGTATGAATGCAGGTCTGGTTGTGTCAGCGTGAACACATGGATGTCCACGCATGCATAAGTAAGTGTGCAGGCAGAAGACTTCTTTTTTTTTTTTTTTTTTTTGGTACAGTAGACAATATGCATGCAAAATATACAGAGACACAAGCATCAGTTTGATTTGTTTTGTGTGTGTATGTGTGTGTGGGTGTGTGTGTGTGTGTGTGCATGTATGAGAAAGTAGCTGTCACTGCAGAGAAAAATCCAGACTGCAGGGCAGAGAGGAAGATGATGGATGAACAGGTAGCTGCCTCCAAACCTCTGCAGCTGGAATGAAGCCATACAAACACACCACACTTAGCTATCAATCTGGCTGTCAGCAGATTACTCTGTCCGACACACTCACATAAAGCGAGTGTGAAAAAGAGAGAGAGGGAGCGCAGCAGGTGCAGCAGAGACGTGAGGAACAAAAGATGGAAAGATGTTGGAGAGGGAGGAGACAAATGTGGAGCGAGACTGCGAAATCACTCAGCTTCTGAGAAGGTTTGCGTGTTGATGAGTATGTGTGTACCCCCTACCATCCCTCCCTGAGTTTTTTTTTTTTTTTTTTCTGCCCAGTTACCATAGCAACCATCATCCTTATACTTGTGTGTGTGTGTGTGGGGGGAATGTAAAGTCAACGTCAGGGCTTGCAGAAGCTGCACTGTCCACACCTCAAAGCTGCATTCTACCCTTCAGATCTGAGCTCTAAACAAACCAAAAAAAGAAAAAGAAAAGAAAAAGCACTCCCAGAAAACAGTTCACCAATAACCCTCACGTCCTGTACTCCACAAACAGCCTGACCCCCGCTGGCTTTAGATAATCATCACAGTTTGAGTGTATTCATGGTCCCAGTTACATAGTACAAACTAAGGACCTACAGTATAGAACAACCAGGTGTTCGTTTTAGATAGAGCTCCATTATAGAACACGCTAGAAAACTGCTGTGGTATTAAAGCTGTAACCAACTGACCTCAAAAGCCTCTGTAGACACTTCAAATCTATCACACAACTACATCAACTCATTACTACCGTGTACCCTCTGTGGGCTAATGAGTGTGTGTATCAAGTGAAGAGGTTTTTTGAGAATTGATTTGGCCTCGAACTGCTCACCTACCTGACACAAAAAGAGAGGAGGTTAATGTGCAATGTGACATGATTTTTACATTTAAATCGTCAACTACTGTGCACATACGTAACGCCTGGAGGTAAGGATAATGAAATGGAATTAGGTTAGGGTTAGGATTCTAGGGAATACAGAAAGCAGAAAGAGGTTGGACTAAGAGTGGATATATATTCACAAAGGATAAAACATATGCTGTTAACTATAGGTGGCTATTTTCAAATTCCACCTAAGTATTTTTTTTTTCTATGTAGCAACAACAGGTAACAGACATTTTTTTACTTGTACCACATTTGAGTCAAACCTGATACACTGTCATATGTAAGTATATATCTGCAGTTGTGCACACAGTGAAAATACGATGAAGATCTGCTTCATAGGGTTTCTACTAGGAGTCATGCGCTCCCCTGTATCCTGAAAAAGTGTATTTTAATAGACATGTTTTAACTTAATAGCTATATTTTAAGACTAAAAAAAGTAGACTTGATTAACTAGACATGTATTTATGGTGATGCTGCATTATACAGAAATTATTTTAATAAATACGTCTTAACTTAACAGCTATGTGTTAAGACAAAAAAACTACACTTGATTTACTAGATACACTGATTGTAAAAAAAAAAATAAAAATCATGTACAACACTTTTTATGAACATTAGTGACAGTGTTCTGCTATTTTAGTGTGCACAGGAAAACAATGGAATATTTCATTTCAAAGTTTAGATCAGAAAAAGCACCAGGTCACAACATTAAGATGAGCAGAATCACAATATATTGCTTTGTTTATTGTGTTGTAATACACTGCTAGGGCAAAAAAGGTTGCTACTTGCATTTTACTTTTAAGGGAACAGTCTTTAACAGTAATTACTGCAGTGACTCATATGGTTCAGCTGCAAAAAGTTCATAAAATTAACTGATACTGTTGATATGGTGTCATTTTTTGTGTTTTTTTTAGGTTTGTTACCAACGTCACAGCACACATTCATAACTGTTCTATACACTGAAGTTGGAGAGACAGATCTTTGTATGTGCAGACTTTAACACAGATATTCTTTCATTTATAAATGTATTTTAGGTCTGTTTCCTTCATAGTTGCAGGGCTGCATCTCTTTAACAATGAAGGTCTACAGTTCTACGATCTAATATTACTATGAGTTATAAAAGTCAGGACAGAATGGGGAAAGAAAGGTTTAAAAATTTCTGCTTTCATTGCCTGGAACTTACAAAAGAAGATAACACTGACTCTTCAAATACATTCACAGTCAATTTGAATGAATGTGAAAAGGATCAATCTAAATAGAGAAGTTTTTCACTCTCACTGAAACCGGTTCTGTTGTCACGTGCTTTTAAAGGAATGATATTTTGCTTTTTTTTTAAAATGCTTTTTAAAACTATGCATTTTAAAACATTTCTCTGTGATCTACATGAACTGTAAATGCTATGCTTTATTCTGAATTCTTCATTAATTCAAATCCAGAGGTACATCTTCAACCCTAATGACACCAGAAAGATGGTTTTGAGGTTTGAATAGAAAGGAGTTATTTCATTGTTGGCTGTGCAGACCTGTCCAATACAATTAACAACTGAATATTTTAGGTAATCAGCTTAAAGTTTGGACATATTTTCAGTATGGACTACAACCACTGCTGCTAATAAACAATACCTGTGAATTTCCTCACTGTGGGACTAAAAAAGGATTATAATATCAAATCATATCATATCATATCTTTTCTATTTTTATCTTATCTTATGGCATACTCAGAAAAATGTTTGTCTGAAGTCTTGACCTTATATTTTCAAATGTTTCTAAAACAGGTTTTAGAACCACACTAATTTTGTTTTTGTTTTTTTTGCTGGAATGAATATAGTTTTGCATCACCTGGAGGTTTCAAATTAAACATTTCTGAACAATTAGGGTCCACATATACAAATAAATGTACCAAAAACTAATAAAAGTGAGTTTAGCAAAATATGACTCCTTTAAGGAAAATTGTTGTAACATTTTAGAATATTTTAAATTATTGATTGTTTTGTTTTTTTTACGTGTTTGTAGTTTCAGAAGTGAGTTTTATGAATGTTTTTAGTGTTGATGTATGCCTGAAATTTCTACTTTCAACTTTCATAAAACTCCTAAATAAAATATTTTTAATCCCAACGAGTAATTTTTTTTCGTGGTTAAATAAAGGTTAATAAATAATAAAAACATAAATGCAGTGAGTCAATTCTTTTTCTTAAACAACCATCAATTTGATAAACAGCATTCTGATTGGGTTATGTTTCAATGTGGTCTGATGACTCCAGAGTGATGGACACATCATCAAAGTGAAAGGAATTGGCAGCTGAAGTGACTACCCATCATGCATCCTGCCTATAGTACAAGCCTGTGGGGGCAGTGTTATGACCTGGGGTTGCTTCAGTTGATCAGGTCTAGGTTCAGTACTGTTAATGTGCCCAAAAATTAGGTTCAGCTAAATCTGAATATAATGTTATGATATTATGTGGCATGTTATGTGTGCTCCTGGACACAGGGTGATGTCTTCCCCCATGTGTGTGTGTGTGTGTGTGTGTGTGTGTGTGTGTGTGTTTCCTATGTTGCAGGTGGCAGATTGAGATTGGCTGCAGTTCTTAAGGAAGACAATTGGAGGCATTCTCTCTCTCACTCCTTCTACAGCCAACTGCCATGTGATCACCACATGCCCTCGATTAGCTAGAGTGAAATTTGTAAATATTGTAAATAGAAAATTGGATTCTTTTGTTAAATTGAATAGTTTTTGTAAGGGAGAGGAACCATTTCTGTTTTCATCGTTTTCTCCTGTTTTTGATGACGAAGCTTTAGAGATTGTTGTTTTGTTTTATTTAGATAAGAGCTTTGTTGGTTTGTTGTTTTGGTTCCACCCACCATGACACCTTTTAAAAAAAAAAAAAAAAAAAAATTGGAATTGGAATTGGACCTTCGTTGTGTAAATTGTTGTTATGTGGAACCTGGAAGCAGGAGGGGAGCGCTTTTGTGTTGCACCCTAGTTCCTCTAGCCTGAGGCGTAACAATACCGAATGACAAGGTCTGAACTTTAGTGGATTTTTCTTTTTTTTTTCTCCCTGATTACAGGATTTACCAGAGTCGAACGGAGACAGTGGAAGGGAGAGCGTGAAGAATCTTTTCCACCGATCAACTGGCCTTTACAGAGACCAGACTTGAACCCCATCTTTGGGATGTGCCAGGAACAGCGGCGGATCTAGACGGATATTTTTAGATGAGCCTAAGTGAAATCGGGGTGGGCCGCGTCGCGGGGGGTGTAACAACAATGTAATAGCATTTCAGGAATTGAAACAGAATTAATTTTTTAAAATAAACACAAATAATTAAATATACATAGAATAAATAACTATATTAAGGATATTGATCAACATTTCAGTTTGATGAAGCAATGAAAATCAGTCTAGTTTCTGAGCTTGTGATTGGGTGGGCATTGCTGTCAATCAGGGTGGGCCCCACCCACCCAGGCCCGCCCATAGATCCGTCCCTGGCCAGGAAGACTTCATGCAAGATTATTAAGACATTTATTGTGATATGATATAAATGATGCCACAGCCAATCCATTCTACAATCAAGGTTATAGATAGTCCAACAAAATACAAAGTGGGACAGCGTATTCAAGCTTTCTTGTTAGTTTCACTGTAATCTCTATAAACTGTAACATCTGCGTAAAAGATTAGTGCTACATTACGTCCCCATATCTTATAGTTAACATTTGTTTAATCCTCTGCTGCCAAAGTCAAAATCGTGCCTTTACAGTTTCCAGTGTGCATAGGCTACTTCCATCTCTCCTCCTCCAGATGACTTTGCAGGGCTGTCTTAATTTCATTCTGCTGAGAGGAGTCACACTCTGCTGTGATGCTCAACATGAAGAGAACACAGGCAATTTTCGCCAGCATGGCCCAGTTGGGGTGCAGCCGAATTCATGAATAAACACTTTGCAAGCTGTTGCAAAAATTAAACCCCCATAAGAACAGAGTGACGCCATCATCACTACCGCTACATTTTGTTATGTGTTTGGTATCAGTACGAGGCGAGGCAGCTGATTCAAGTTCAAATTCAAGGAGGCAAGTAAGTGTTACTAACTATGAGTGGACAGAAAATGCATTGGTTACAAAATAAAAGGTACTTGTCACATTTCAGAGCTGACTGAAGTAGACAGGTAGCATGCTAAATTAATTAAATAGCATTTTAGATATGATAAATGTTACTGCAGTTCTTCTTTCTCACCGTTCGGTAGTTCATCACAATGTTTCCCACTCCTCAAGTCTAAATGAGTGTTTTCTCAGTTTTAAGCATATAAATGGTAAATGGACTGTATTTATATAGCACTTTTTCACCTTCACGGTGCTCAAAGTGCTTTACATTAGCTTCACATTCACCCATTTACACACACACTCATACACCAGTAAGGTTCTGTCAGTCCTACTGGGAGACTAAGTCATGGTTCAGTGTCTTTCCCAAGGACACTTTAACATGTGGACAGCGAGAGCCAGGACACGAACCACCAACCCTTCAGTCATTGGACGACCCGCTTTACCAACTGAGCCACAGCTACTCATTAATGATGCTGTTCTGGGCTGTTGGTATTAAAACCATCACACATTTTTTCAGTTCCCTGCTTAACACTTTGATTACCTAATATACTTTTGTCAATAGCAATTTTCTGAAGCCTATTAAAACATATGTGTGTGTGTATATATATATATATATATATATATATATATATATATATATATATATATATATATGTATGTATGCCAGGTAGCGATAGCGGTAGCCAGGATTCGAACCGGCGACCCTTCAGTCATATTTTTTATACACGCAGGCAGACAAACATTAATCATTTGTATAGGCTTGGTATTTGTAATATTATTATATGCTTGGTATTTCTATTAAACTAGTTTCATCACATAATGTATCTATTTAGTTCAAAGTTGTTGCCTGTTTCAGTGTTTTACTTTTAAGTTTCATCACCTATGCATTTTTCCATTTGAAGTGGCTTTACAACACTTAAATAAATCTATTTACAACTTGCCTTTAACATCAATAAGAAATAATGTATAAAAGCTGTGAGTCTATCCATACTGACTGATAAATTTAATATAACCAGCTCTTTTGCATCATGTTGAGAATAAAAAATACCTTGAATGCTCATTTTGAATCAGCTCCACATAAGCACAGTAAGCACAGTGAGTGTTGCATCATTGTTGTATTTTATAGCTGCAGGAGCTGAAATCAATACATAAAATCACAGAATTTTAGAAAACACACATTACCTCAGGACTAAGACTGCACGATATTGGGAAAAACTGACATTGTGATTTTTTTTTTTAATTCTGCAATAAATATTGCGATACGAAGAAATCCTCAGGATATAGTAGCTGTGTGGTGCTGATATAAATGGTCAAAAAAGAGAAGGCACTGTTTCTATATCATCCTTCTTGTAGCTGATATACCTCCAGACAACAGATGCTACTTTTCTTTTTGACACCAAGACTTTGTTTTCAGTGATTTTCACCTGTTTGTTGCTCATTTTTCAATGTTGTTACCAGTGACTCACTCTCTGTAAGGGGCATGATCTACTTTGCCGAAACGATTAAGAATGATTGTGATTGGTATAATCACTGCATGAAGTGTGTACCAAGTACCAAGGTTGATATCAGATGCGTGCAGGGTAGTGGAGAATGGTAGGTTATGGTCGGTAGTTGAACCTTGGGTAGAGGAGGAGCAATGCGGTTTTCATACTGGTCATGGAAATGTGGACCAGCTCTTTTTATCCATATTAGGATGCTGGAGGGGGCAGGGGAGTTTGTCCATCCAGTTCACAAGTGTTTTGTGGATTTGGAAAAGACTTATGCCTCCGAGTTCAGTCTCATTTCTGCTTTTTGTGGATGTAGGATGATGAGGAGCACCCTCAAGTCTGAGGCCATGGTTCTTCAGCTAGAAAAGTGTCCACCCCTGGTCAAGAACAAGTCCTGCCTCAGGTGGAGGAGTTTTAAGTATCTTGGTATTCATGAATAAGGGCAGGATGGAGCAGGAGATCGACAAATGGATCAAGCTGCGGTTTGCATTGATGCAGGTGCTAAACCGATCTATTGTGATGAAAAGAAGAATAAGCCAGAAGGTTGATTTACCGGTTGATCTATGTTCCGACACTTATCTATGGTCATGAGCTCAGGGTGTAATGACGGAAAGAACAAGGTTGTGAGTATAGGTGGACAAGACTAATTTTCTCCACAGGACTCAGGTCTGGGCTCAACCTTACAATAGGCTGAGGAGCTTGGTCATCTGAGAGGGACTCAAAGTAGAGGAGGAACCAGTTGAGGTGGTTTAGGGATCTAGTCTAGATGATTCCCAGACAACTCTCTGGGGAGGTATTTCAAATGTGTCCATCTGGGAGGAAACCTCTGGGCCAAACCAGGACATACTGGAGAAATGCATCAGGAGTCCCCCAGAGGAGCAAGGTGAAAGTGTCTGGGGAGGGGACTGTCTGGACTCCTCTGCTGAGCATGTTGCTCCGACAACCCTGACCCACATAAGTGGAAGAAAACCATGTGGTACAGATTAATATACTTGGATTTTGCTCCCAGTACACTGATGGCTTCTGGCATGTTTACAAGTTAATCTAATGTATTGAGGATGAAAGTTATATGGTCAAACGTAAGCCAAAGACAATAACTGGACATTTGAGTCTTTGGTTGTTACATATGTATGTACTTAACACCAAAGAAATACAATAATGGACTGGAATATCGAATGTATTAAGTGCATGTAAATGTGGCAGATCTATTACTCTCAGTTGTCAGATTTTTATGGTCATGTGAAACAAGCTCACTCTTTTATGACACTATGGAAAATGTAAAGCTGTGATGACCCACGAAGCAAAACTGAAGAACAATTTAAAAAAATCTATAACCAGGCAAATCTTCCAGTCGTAGGTATAGTTTCTTCTGCCTTAGTCTGCAGTAGAGGGTAGAACTCTTATTTCATCTCAGACCACTTGTGCTGTTACTCTACATACTGAAAGGTAATTATGGAATTTTTGGGCCAGTGAATAAACTATCAAGCAATGCAGCTTCAAGCCCATTTACAGCTTGTTTTCATAGTCTGTCACAATTAAAAGTTTTAGATTTATTAGATGAGAAATTAAAGTAAACATAATTAGAACTTAAATGACTTCATATCACTTCACTTACTTAAGTCAGACCATGGTGACTTTAGATGTTAGACTGCACATCACTTTTAGTGTCAAACAGAAGCCCTGCCAAAACAGTGGCACAGAGACACAATACTGGAGACCCTCTATGTTTTTATGATTAGACCCAAAATAGGTCCAGTTCATTATGAGATTGTAACATCTAGGTAAAAGATAAAATAAAATTAGGTAGAGAGAGTCAAAGTGGAACGAGTGCTGAGTTTTACAGACCCGGTGTGCGTTTGGATCCGGTTCATCTGGAACCAAGCCAGTCAGATGAGTCACCATGGTCGCGACACCACTCGTGAACCAGCCTGTCCAATCAACCTGAGTCAGACCAACTGTGGACCCAGACAAACACAGAGCATTGAAGGGGGTGGGAAAACATTTGGAAGGTGTGTGTGAAGTGGGGTTACTTGTGGGGGGTGTCGTCATTCCAGTCAAACATGAATTGGTTGATTTTCTGGCAGCAATTCAAAAAGAGAAATACTTGAAACAGATATTATGACACTGCCTGGCACTTTGTGTGTATTCCCAACAGCAGGGAGACTCTAAAGTAACACCATAAAAAAAAAGAAAACCATGGTTTTGATTCTCTATCCCCTTTAAACATGACTGATTTGGTCCGTCTTCCTGTTATTTTGTCATTGTGAGTGTCTGGGCTTTTATGTTGTGAGGTGGGTTCATGTTTCACTCTGTCTCGTTTTGCTTCCTGGCACGGGTCTTTGTCACGCCTCCTTTTTGATTCCACCTGATGTGACTCACCTGTTTAGCTCCCTATTTAAACCCCTCCCATTTCTTTGTCAAATCACAAATTTGTTTGTCCTGGCACAGCAAATGAGCGGTTTTCTTCACGTCTTGGTCTCTCTGGTTCTCAATCTGTTTTTGTACTTTGGTTCTGGTCTGTTGTTTTCCTCTTGTCTGTTCTGTATGATGGAATCTACCTCATGTTACCGGAGCTGGAATCCTCACCTGACACTGAGTTTACCTTCTCCATGTCTGCGCCGTATTGGATTCAGGACCCATGTTATGACCTTCACATGTACACCAGTAACATCTTTTGGATTCTCCCTGTCTGTCTTGGCTGGATTACTGGTTCTGACTCTGATCTTTATACTGACCTTGTCTCTGCCCTGTTCCCTAGTTGCTGCCTCGATTAACCCTTTCCTGTTGACTCCTGTTGAAGCAGCTTCCCCAGTACAGTACCACAATATATTAACAAAGCTGTTCAAATTTTGTTCTGGTCTGCAAGTCATGCATGTGGGTGCCATTTGTTTTTGGTTCCATATCATATTTACAGTTGAAGGATGGATATGTCAACTCCTCTTAAAAAGTCGCATGTGCTCCTATCATCAAAATGTCACTGAGAATCCTCTTTCTGCAACTACAACACATTTTACAATCATAGACAAATCATTACTCACTCACACAGTCTGTCACTGGATATGTAAATCATGAATTCATTATACATTCTGACTACGTTGAAGACAATTCCCAGGAATGTCCAATGCTGTCAGCTGACATTTAGTTGATTTCATATATTCCAAGTTTCCCAAAACGATGTTTTTACTCAAAGTAAATTGATTCCTCTGTGTTTGGACGTTTATCCTTTAACACCGAAACACAGTACAACAGTATGACAGGTAAACCCATCATCCCATTTGTACATAATGAAATATATCAGAATAAATGAGTGAAATGATAACATAATGAGGGATTTTATACCACGTCTCTGGGGATCTCATTTACCCACACATTTGATCATTCTCTCCAGATGTAAACACAATACTCACATGCTACAAAATGTGCAGGAATGAAGTCTGCTTCATTAAATCTGCAGGCATTTCATCATCAAACAATTCTCTGATAGAGGTCTGTGAGAGACTGATTTTTCAATTCCGCTCCCGCAAGTTTCTGACCCACTGCAGATATATGTGTGATAGGTGAGCTAAATACAGTATATATATATATGTTCTGGTCTGCAAGTCATGCATGTGGGTGCCATTTGTTTCTGGTTCCATATCATATTTACAATTGTAGGATGGACATGTCAACTCCTCTTAAAAAGTCGCATGTGCTCCTGCTCCTATCATCAATCAAAATGTATATATATCTATATCTATCTATCTATCTATCTATCTATCTATCTATCTATCTATCTATCTATCTATCTATCTATCTATCTATCTATCTATCTATCTATCTATCTATCTATCTATCTATCTATCTATCTATCTATCTATCTATCTATCTATATCTATATATATATATATATATATACACTGTATTTAGCTCACCTATCACACATATATCTGCAGTGGGTCAGAAACTTGCGGGAGCGGAATTGAAAAATCAGTCTCTCACAGACCTCTATCAGAGAATATATATATATATATATATATATATATATATATATGGTGGTGGGTGTCCAAAAACTGTCTTCTGGAATCCACCATTATGTTTAGCTCACCTATCACATATTTTCCCCATATAAAAAACACATTTGGCACTTTTCAAATATGCATTTTAATAATTTAGTTAAGTGTATTTAATCCAAATGTATACTTTGCGGGATTCCAAAGAACATGCATATGCCCGGCTCTCACAACCACACCTCTCCATTCCTGCCTGCTCCAAATAATGTCAAATAATGACCCACACCGCATATTTTTGCACTGCATCCTAGGGGTTCCCACGGTGTCCCATCCTGTTGCAGGTCTCTACTCTCTCTAAATAATTGTCAAAGTCACCCAGATGCTGCCTATCACTGATATCAGAGCTATCAAAAGGACAACTGAAATTAAGTTATATCACATACAATGTGAATTTGTTTTCAAATCAGTGTTTCAGAAAACCAACTACAGATGTAAATAATTAATTGACTATCGATTAATTCTCAATAAGAATTTGCTCAATTAAATTACATTAATTTTCTGTTAATTGCCCTTTTCCACAAACATGTTTATGTGAACAGTATGGAGCACCACTGCTTTAACTCAGCTTAGTAGCTATTATTGAATATTAGGGGCAGCTGTACACAGCTATCTGGAGGCTGTTGGGAACCAGACAGTCATAGAATCGGATCTGGACACTAATGACTCGCTTTCGGAACATGGTGGAGCAGGTACAAGTTTGTATACTTACGGCCACAAACAATCACTTTCACTTTTGCGTGGGACACCACCACCCCATGCCCTCATAGTATTAAAACTGAACCCCCCCCCCCCTAGGTGAACCGCTTGTATGTGGCCGAGTCACACACACAAACCTCATTCCATCATATCAGAAAAAAAAGTCAGAAATGCCCAACTGGGGAAAAAAAAAAAAAAAACTATATCATGCCTCAATGAAGAGATGCAATTAAGTCTTATAGTATGACAACCATGGGATACATAAAAAAAGAAGAAAAATCCAGATCCATTATTTTTTTTATTGAGTTTCTCTGTAAAATGTATTTAGTTCAACTTCATAAATGTCATTGCCTGAACTGTTTCCAATGGTTCAATGAATTCATCATTTAGGAATATGACATGCATTTTTCATGAAGTATATAAAAAATATTTACCTTTTATTCTTGTCAACACTAAGGAGAAATTCAGATTCTCAGGAAAATCATCACTCATCAATTAATTGTGAATTGATCGGGTCAACCAACCAACCAACCAACCAACCAATGTCTCTCTCTCTTTCTCTCACCACTGTTACTAATCACAGGTGTTTGCTCCTGGAGGATTCTGTTGGTTTACATAATTTAGAGTAACTTGTGTTATGATTTGGTGCTATATAAATAAAATCTCATTCATTTAGTTTGATTTACTTTGATTGTTTTTTTACTCTGTGACACAAACAGAAAACAGAGAAACACATAAATAAGTGGTAGCGGTAGATTCAATTGATTCAATGCTAATAATATGAAACTTCATCATTCATTGTCGCACTACAGTAATATCTCTAGCTACTGCCATGGACCCTAATCGACAGTACTTGTCCTGGTGCAGCACTTGCAAGTAATGCAAGTGCTGCACTGATACCAGCATACTTGCCAAATGGAGGCTGGGACAGGGTCCAATTCTGGGAAACTGATAAAGAGGTACATTACATAGGTATAAAATTGGATCAATGATCCTGGCGCTAGTAGCCATACTTTAATATAATATAGCAGCTTCAACATTTAATACCATAGAGGTGAGATGCAAAAGAAATCTGTCATTTTTTGTGCAAGTATCAATGTGACATTGTTGATATTTATCTCATAGCAGATGTTGTTACTGAATATACTGAAAATAAAACTTTATAAAAAGCCAAAAGTTATAATTTGGGAATATGTTAAACAGAGTCCTGTGATGTTATGCATATGTGTTGACATTTGTGGTCATGCATTTCAGTTTTACAGTATTCCAGATGACAAGACAATGCCACTTTCTAGCACATATACAAGCAGTTTATGAGAACAAAGACCACCTTATGATCTGAAATCAACTTTAATTTGTATATAATCTGCATTTCAGAATGACGATACAGGTCCTATGATTAAAAAACAGCAGCATTGTCAGAACCATTGCACTTACATGGCATTTATTTGAAATTTTCATTATTTTCAATATCCAGAATATTTCCAATATTCAAAGCTATCCAGCCCCCCCCCCCCCCCCCAGGTCAAAATAAAGTAAACAAAAGGTGTACATTTGCGCATATTTATTAGTTTAACTGTCACTATTTATATTTTCTAATTGTAATTACAAATTATTTTCTGACATCTATTATCATTCGACAGATATCATCTTAGAAATATCAACAGCCTGTATTGGTTATCAACTGAGGCTAATAGGGGGAAAAAATCCTTATTTGTATCACCCCCCCAAAAATCCATATTAGTCAATCATTAGACTGAACTATCAACATATTATCAAAGCCTTCTGGGATTTGTAGTATTAGCAGTAACTTGCTCTAATGCACATTTGATATTATCTTGCGGGCCAAATTTTACATATGTGTTCTAACTCATGGGTTTGCAGTTGTCAATAGGTTAGTGAGATTATTTCAGTCTGTTTATTGATCGCAATAGTTTCATGTTTGTATTTAGTCCATATAAACTTGCTCAGTTTGTGTCGTGTTTGGATTTACTACAGCTGAGGAAAGACTGACAGTCACATTATATCCGTCTCCTGTGAGTCCAGTCTAATTTGCACAGATGCTAAAGAGTTATGTGAAGAAAACTGAAAGCGTTTATGATTCATTACAAGACAAATTAGTCTGCTACAATCTAGGTAATTAATGGAAATATTGCTGCTGCATGTACAAGAAAAAATTAATATTGTTTATTTTTATCGATGTTTTGTAAATTTTTGAACAGTGTTGGTTCAAAATGATGCAAGAAATAAGACTTTCTAAACAAATGACAACAGAGAGAAACTGGAAGTTTCCTGGAATTTCCCCTCATGGGACTAATAAAGGAATATTTTATCTCACCAAGTTCTTTTCCGGCTCAGGCTCTGGTCTGGGTCGGGCTCTGCTAAGGTTTTGTTTACCGTTCGAGCTCCTATCCTACCCTAGCTGCGGTCCATGTATACCTCATCCAGTCTCCTCCAAACCCTCGCTCTTAGAGATCAGCTCCGATTCATACCTATCTGGCTAACTTTACATTTCCTAGTGATTCATGATGTTGGAGATAAAGCAGTTTTCCAGTTAACTTTATATCCTAATATAGCATAACTAGCCAAGCTCTAGCTTCGTTTTCTGTGCTGGTGCTCCAAGCCTCTGAGAACTCATAATTCATGCAGGAGGGGCACGTGCACAGGGGGGAGGGACAAATGGCAGTTTAGTTTCATAGATATATCACCGTTCGAGTGAGCACTCAAAATGATTGGATTGTGTTTTTTAAGTCCTGTTGGTTCCACTGGTGACTACATTTTTTTTTTTTTGTTAGAGCATTTAATTAATTGGTTGTAATTGGGGTGACATTGCATGTATTTCCGTTTGAGCTGGCATTCTCCCATTCAGAGTGAATGGAGCTATATATGTTGCTATGGGATACAAGTGACTCGAGTTCAAAAACTTTACAACCAGTCCTTCATTTTTGGTTTTTCATGGTATGAAGTATGGCTACTTATTGGTAGTATAATGATAAAATTAGGATTAATTGTCTCATCTAAATATAAGCTGTACAACAAACTAATTAAAAAATACCTTATCCTTAGTTGCAACCTTTCTTTTAAACACTGTACAGTCTGAACTGATAACAGAGACTGGAAGAGGTCCAGCTCTGTGAAGAACTGAAGGTATTGGAAATGGATCTGTTATACTACCACAGATAGTAAAACTATTACAACTAGCATTAATATTTTAAGTCAGAGATGAGATACAGTGTTAATTCATATGTATGTACAGTATTTATTGCTGTGAAGTGAAAAAATGGGAACATAAAAGATAGAAGAACAATGAGGACGAATGGGGGGGAGGACGGTGATATCACCACACAGTAAGCAGAGGTGGGTCAACTCATGAGGTCTATATACAGCCAACAACTCAACCAATTTATTATCACCTAAACGGGATGAATGGACTTCCCGGATTTCATTTGGATAAGAAATGAGGCACGGCAGAGAAAGCCAATCCGTCATCATTTCCCTGTGCTAAGGACGGGCTATGAATGGCTGTTAAGAACACCATTTATTAAGGCTTACGCTGGGCTGTATACCCCCGGTTCCTCTTAAAATGTTCAATTGCACCACTGCTGGTCATGAATCAGGACATGGACTTTCAAATCCTCGGGGACAAAGTCTCAGGGAGAAAAATGAACTGCACCATCAGCTGTGTGCAGTACTACTGCCTATTGGGGCTGATGATATCCTTATAGTACCCATCTGCAGCCCTGATGTGCTTCTTTATGGTTCCACAGGAATATATCCGAGACATTTCAGCCTTTTTCTCCACTAGTATAATATTTTCCTACCTCAGTCTTTCACTTATCCTGTTGATTTTACAATTGATCAATATAGTTTTTTTTAACTTCACTTAAATTTGTATCGCTCAGCCCTCATACACGTTTCATACTGAAGCCCCCTGATGCATCCGCAGGGGTGATATCTGAATTTATTTTGCTTAAAATATGCCTGAAGTAATGAAACAATTGAATTATTAGCCACTCAGGAGACCTCAGCTATTTAACTTTCGCCACCATCTTTTGAGGTAATTTATTGACATATTCATTGCACTGTAAGAACGGTACAGAGAAAAGACTAATTTAGGAAATTAATGCTGTCAAGTATGTTTTTGATTAGTAAAGTCTGGGTTTCCCCACCAATTATAAGGCTAAAACATAACACTTAACATGAAGGAATTCTAATGGTGAGAAAAAATAATATGGTAGTTTCAATAATTAAGTTTTTTATTACTGACAAAATTGGAATTGCTGTGTCTGAGTTTCTTAGCAATCACATTGAATGGAGTTACATTTCTACAGTTAAATTGTGGACAGTAAATGGCAAGGAAAAAACAGCAAAACATCAGGCATCTTTGAGCCAAGGAGTCGCTCAACCTCTCTTTCAGAATCAAACCGTCCTCCTCCGTTACCAACTGAGTCCCAACACCAAGCATCGAGGCACAGGAGTAGTGGGTGGGACCCAGAGTGGGCTGTGGACCAGAAGTATGCCGGTTGACTATATCACATCAACCATGGTGTGTACTAGCTTTAACTTAACAGGGTATTTGACATAGATGTTAAGCACTGGAGTTACAACTATTCTGTCCTGCAGGGATGTTTTGCAGATTACGCCAGACCAATCGGCAGCAAGCGACAAGGGGTGCATCAGAGTATTCGTTCATTGAGGTGCCAATTGTCAAGTGCGCCAATTAAAAACTAATAAGCTCTTCAACAGCTTTGCTATTGCTTTAATACCCCCCTAACCACAACCTGAACCGACAACTCACCAGCTTGACAAAACAGTTTTCTACAGGAAACACTGTATAGTGTGATTGTTCTTAGCATCAAGTAGATGATGTTCTCATCTTAAGATGTCATCATTATCAGAATGTCTTTCTAAGATAAATGTTTACCGTTTGTTAACTACTATCATTGTCATGCATACAGTAAGCACCTCACATCAAAACCTTTGGGTATAAAGCTTTTATTAATACAGGGTTCCCACTCCGTTAGACTTAAAGTTCCCTGACTTTTCCACCTACAAGTAGAAATTCCATGACCTTTCACAGAAACAGATGTCCAATTTAACAATTGGGCAAAGAGCAGAAAATGACATTTTAACTGGTCAAACCACTGCCAATGTCCTGTCCTTGAGCCTACCTCCTAACATGCATGAATCGTAGTAGAAGTTTGTCAAATCGAATTTCTCCTGGCTGCATGCATACAGATTACCGTAGGCTCCTCCTCTTAACTGTAAGAGTCGTCTTCACACTCCTTGGTTTCCAACCCAGTAGTGTAAAAATGGTAAGAAGAGTGAGAAGTTTGTGGCTAAAAATCACAATCATTGTTTGTAGGGCTATACTGTATATGTGATATACTAAGAGACTATATTGGATTTAAACTGTATTCCTTGTGCTGCTCCCCCCATATTCCTCTCCTTGTCTGCTTCTCACTCGGCTTTATTGTACCCTGCCTCTCTTCATATCAGTGCACAAACCCACCCTAGTCCTTTCCCCTCATAACTCTGATCAATCGGTTTCATTCTTTGCAACAATGACATAAAGTACAGTATGAAATAAGGGACCAATTATATGTAGCCTGGGATTTTGTAAACACAGGTTTTTGTCTGCGTTTGTATCTATTGTTTAGACGACAATGGCAGGTACAGTATTAGTAGGTTTCTAAAAACTCTGGCAAAAGTGGAGAGTTCTGCAAATCTCTGTGTTCACGTTTACGTATGAATAGAGAGAAACAGCAAAGTGAAAATTCTGGGACGGACGAAGAAAATACTCACATATGACGATCCGTTTAGGGGAAAAGGATGGAGCTGATACAAAGATTAAATAAGAAAATAAAGAAGTGTTGTGCGATCAAATCTTGGCATCTTTGCTCATTAATCCCCAATACATTTGTTTAACAGGATCTTCATGTGTTTACTTGATATAAAATAAGGTTTTTTGAAGCATTTCCACATTGTCATACTTCATCTCAAGGGTTCAAACCCAGTTTCATCCCATATGTCACATCAGAAAAGGAGTTTGTGATTGTACATAAAGTCACCAGTTCATCCATTTACATTGTATTGGTTGCATGTTTGAGAGATGGAACCAGGAAAATTACATCTTCATACATTCATAGTGGAAGAAACATTTTGTTCAGTATTGTGATTAGTTAATGGTATTTCATTGTACCGCTACATACACTATCATCTACAGGCCTGGGATACTCATTACAGTATAAATATATGGGCTTGCATAAACAGAGTTTTCGAAAACAATCACATCTACACAGCCATGTACATTTTATTATGTTGTAATTAAAAGAACATTATTTTCCACATATTTTGTTCTGAAATAATTTCATTTATTTTATATTTGTTTATTCATTCATTTTATTATTTCATTTATTTTATGTTTTTTATGCACATGTTGATATTGTGCTGTTTTCCACCAATAAAAACTGCCTATATGGCAGCGGTCACCTGTGAAATTGACCGAGAACTACGTTTCTGGTATTAATTTAGGGAAAAATAATATACCAAGATATATATCATGTATCGCTAAAAAAGAAAGAAAAAAATCAAGATATGATTTTTGGTTCATATTGTACAGCTCTAGTTGGTTGTGTAGAATTGGTATGGTTTTAAAATTTCCAATGAAGACCAAACCATTCCTCACTGCAAACTCTGCCTAAAGATGGTATCTGTAAATGTCAACACCTCAAACAACAGCCACAAAAAGGACATGCCACCTTATGTTGTGTTTTGTAGTTTTGCCCAGAAATTAAAATTGAAAAGTGAGTTTTTAGAAGGATGTGTGGATTTTATTACACATTATATAGTGTTGTTTCATCAGTGGTCTTGCTAGTCATAGATACATTCTGATATGAGATTAGACTTTGGACTATTATTACTACATAGAACCCCTTTAAATTATTTTATGTCCTTGAGACTTAGTCCGCTAACACTGACAAAATACTCTATTTGACATTGACTTGTGGCAGACGACTTGACTTAATCATCCTGCTCAGTAACATATTGCGAAGTCATGATTGGATGATTTCTAATACAACGGGTGCCAATCATTGTAAAGGAGCGTCAAGGCACTGAAGGAATGAAAAATGAAACAGACAGTTAAAACGCCACTCACCCTTGTTCATTTGGGAGACTTTGCGATTCATGGCTCAACTCATCACTTGTTTGACTTCAGCAATCACTTAACTTGTCTCATCTGGGGTTTTAACAGGGACTTGACTGATTTTTGCCATAAAAAACTTTAGATTTCTTTCAGAATTAAAGGTTAAGTGTCAGGACTTGTTTGTTGCTTGCATGTGTGACTTATTCCCATGTCTGCTTCTTTCTAATGACTGTTATAACTGTTTCAAATTCTACAAAATTGCAGTTTTAAGGTTAACACCACTAAAGAAAAAACAATCTAAGACCTCAAATGAAAAGCCAAAAGGAATCTAATATCTAGTTTTTTGGTCAAAAACCATGCTGAAGTGCAGTCAAAGTTGTGTACATGCATGTGTGTATATGCATTTACCAAAAAATTAATTCTTAACATAAACTGACTGGAAGGGTGGTGTTCAGTAAATAATCTGTCACTTGAACCAAAACCAAGAAGCTCATCCTGGACAGAGCTGGCCCTGCACTAGGCCTTGAGTAATGCATTGACATAAAAAAAAATAAAATAAAAAATTATCGCCATCATATTTTGGGGTCCACACATCACCACCCAAAATAAATTGTTTGCACTTTGCATAATCGAAACAGAAACTACAACCTCCTCACAGGTGTCAAACAAAACCCTGCAGTGGGGTACATTCTGTGCAAATGGAATACAATAGACAAATATACAGTCTGCCATGAGGCGCAGCACAGGCGTACTGTGACAAGACAAGAGGGAGGAAAAAAAAAAGAGACGAGCCTGTTACCCCACATGTTTTCCCAATGATTGACAGCAGCAGCATCTGTCCAATCAGCAGTCAAATGAGCTGACAGTTTGTTGGATGAGGAGGGGAAATGTTTATAACAGACGGAATTAATATAGAGCAAGAAAAGGAAAAGAAAATCAAAACGACTATGCTTGTACTTCACTTGAATTGTGGAATCAATAAACTACATCTATTCTATTCTAAAAACAAAAGAAAAACTTTGTCACTAAGGTCCGGGAGCAGTTGGACCCAGTTCTGACTCTGAGTAACTGGTCCTTGTGGGGACCTGGTTCCCATCTGGTGTTACTCATTAGATTAGTCGGCTAATTGATAAAATAATCACACCATTATTTTTTTTCTAAATAATTGTTTACTCCCAGCCTTACCCTGCACCCCTGATCATGTAGCGAGAGTAGAGACTTTCAGGTATCTGAGTATCCACATAGGGTTGTGCCGATAGACAATATCATGATCCATCGTCATTTATGACCTACCATCGTAACTATGGTGTAAGATAAATGTCAATATATTTGTTTCCACAGATTGGATACCTGTGCATATTTGTCAAAAATATGACTTCAAACTTTACAGCTAGCCTTTCTTTTGTATGAATACAACTTTCCACAAGTGACATAACTGTCAAAACACATCATCGCCGCATCCACAGGCACCATAAAGTGAACCCCGTTTTCATTTCATCTCATTCTGATATCTCCAAACTATGAAATATATCCTTTAAAATTAAGAATGAGTACTTGTAAGTGTAGCGAAAAAAAGTTCTTGCCTTAAAATCCTGTCAATTTTTCATGGCGAACTATTTTCCTCAGAGCGGAGTCAGAAAATGACGTCTTGGGACATCACATGATCGTTCTGGAGTTGGCAATTCTTTACAACAGACCAGTTGACAGCCTGCATGATTACAGTCACATTAGTAGAAACATTTTCCCAAACACCCTCCAAAGTGGGCCAAATGCTAGAAAAACACTCTGAGAGTGCAGACCTCCGCCAAGGTAGACCCCCCACCCACCCACCCCGATCACCCCCAAAATGAAATCAATTCTTCCTGTTCACATTTCCAACATATCCTGAACATTTAATCAAAATCCGTCCATAACTTTTCAAGTTATCTTGAACACAAACAAAAAAACAGACAAACAGATAAACGCCGGCAAAAACATAACCTCCTTGGCGGAGGTAATAATAATGTATATACGTGGTATATTGAAGTGTTTATATTATTCAATAAGCTGCAGATTGGGGTTACCACACTACCCACGGTGCTGAAAGCTTGTTTGGATTGCGCGCTGGTAACACATATACGCAGGTATTTTTTTTGTGAGTTTTGCCATGAGTGGAAATCTGCACTTGTTATTTTTCACCCACGTCAATGGATTGATTCTGTTCCCATTGATGGCACTTTCCTGTAGGTAGATGGCCATTTTGGCTTCAGCTTTTTGATCGTCAGTGAGCGTTGATTCTCTGGTTCCCCTTTTCCTTAAAAGCTACCGAAAAATGCCTTTCTTTGGGCACTGCCGTGGCACTTTTTCCGTATCTTGTTCTCTGCTATGTTAAGGCTCTATTGTTGCACTTGCCGGTATAAAATTCAGTCATGAATTTCGCCAACCCCCTCTCCGACATAATCATCATCCATCACGATGTTTTACTGTGAATATCAGGCCCAACCCCACACCCACATCAGCGCAGACCTCTCCGAGACTAAGAACACAGTGGCAGTGGTGAAGAAGGCTCAGCAGTGGTTTCTCAGGAGGGAGAACTTGGAACACCCAGCAGCTGGTAACATTCTACCGCTTCAGCATAGAGAGTCTGCTGACCTACACCATTACAGTGTGGGACCACAACTCTACTGAGGCAGAAAAGAAGAGGCTGCAAAGGGTAGGAAGGATAGCAGAGAAGATCACCGGCTGCCCTCTGCCCTCTTTCCTGGACATTACACTGCCTCAGTAGAGCTCAGAACATTGTTTAAGACACATTTCAACCCAGCCATCACCTCTTTGACCTGCTACCCTCTGGTAGGGTCAGGTCATTGCGTACAAGGACAAATAGACTCAGGGACAGTTTCTATCCAAGAGCTGTTGTAGCACTTAACTCAGTCTGAACCAGTATAACAAGTCCCTTTCCTACCACTAGACAATGTATCTTGTTGTGCAATAGTACACAAATATACCTATACCAATTTCAATTGTGTTTAAATCTTTATATACTAGTGTTTATTTTATGCTGTGGCTTTTTTATGTAGACTTAAGATTTACACAAGATTGTTTTGATTTTTGTACAAGGGAGCTTGCAATCTCATTGCACCATGTGCTACAATGACAATCAAGGCGAGTGTGATTCTGATTACATTTACTTTTCTATATATTGTCACTCATTCAAATAATATGGTTACTGTCATTGTTTACGATTTTTTTGGGTCAGATAATTCTATAAAACTCATGTTTTTTACTCACCCACACAATTCATTGCATTTTTATCCTTCGTTTTTCTAGCTTTAATATGACAAAAACACATACAAGTGAAAAAAAAATCTAACTCTTAATAAGATATTCCAATCAACATTAAAGAAGGTAGGCTTTTTAAACTGGTGACTAACCGAATTCCTTTGATACCTTAAAAAAGATTGTCTCCTCCCAAAATCTAAGGAGTAAATCTTACCCCTGTCAGTGCATTTAGAATTATTACCCTTGTATATTTTTTACTTATTAATACTATATTAACAGACATCATTGTAACAAATGCACTATATTGCTAAAAGTATTCACTCACCTCCCTTGACTCGCATATCAACATTTCCATCCCATTCTTAATCAATAGTTTAATATCATGTGGCTTCACCCTTTGTTTTCCACAAGGTTTAGGAGTGTGTTTATGGGGATTTTTGAGCATTCCGCACAGAAGTATTTGTGAGATCACACACTGATGTTGAACAGAAGGCCTCACTCTCACTCTTTACTCTAGTTCATCCATAAAGTTATCTGTGGGGTTCTGGTCAGGACCCTGTTCAGGCCAGTAAAGTTCATCCACATGAAACTTTATCATCCATGTTTTTATGGACCTTACTTTGTGCACTGGGGCACAGTCATGTTAGATCAAGAAGGGGCCATCACTCAACTGTTCCCATAAATTTGGGAACATGGAAGTGTCCAAAGTATTTTTGTCCAAAATCAATGCAGCCTTTCCACTGGAAAGGTTTAACTGTGGGACTGACACTGTGCCACGTCAATTTCCATCCATTTCATCGTCATCACCATAGTATTAGACTTAAGTCCCCACCACACACACACCAGAGTCCTGCACAGGTCCAATTTTCAAGACCTGTCCCACCCTGACCCAGGGCTGTACAAACCCATACCCTAACCCACAGATCAAGCCAATTAGTACCACAACCCACCCCGACAAAACACGACCGTTAACCCGGATTTAAATTATGTATGTATTTCATATATATATATATATATATATATATATATATATATATATATATATATATATATATATATATATATATATATATATATATATATATATATATATATATGTGTGTGTGTGTGTGTGTGTACGGAGATGTAATTTTCTTTTAGCTAAACTGGTAATGAAGCCTCAATATTAGTATAGGCAGAATCATCGTCGCCAAGTCCCGCTTATCTGGGCCAGCAGCAGCAGCCCAAGCAAAGAAGCCCAGACTTCCCTCACCCCAGCTACCTCAGCCAGCTCCTCCAGTGGAATCCTGAGGCATTCCCAGGCCAGCCAAAAGATATAATCCCTCCAGCGTGTCCTGGTTCAGCCCTGAAGTCTCCTCCCGGATGTACGTGCCTGGAACATGTCCCTAGGGCCCAGGAGGCATCCTCACGAGGTGCCGGAGCCACCTCAACTGGCTCCTCTCGACATGGAGGAGCAGCGGCTCTATTCCAAGACCCTCCCGGATGTCCCAGCTTCTCACCCTATCTCTGAGTTTGCTTCACCCGGCCAGCCGGCGAAAAGAAAAACATTTCGGACGCTTGTACCTGTGATAGCTCATGAAAGCTCATGACCATAGGTGAGGGTCGAAACGTAGATCGACCGGTAAATCGAGAGCTTCGCCTTCTGGCTTAGCTCCCTATTGGCAGAATGTTTAGAAATATTGATTTTCAGCATCTAGCCTGGGTTGGATTCCAGCAGCAATACTTAGCACAAGGCTTTGCTTAATATCCCAGCGGAAGAACAGGAATGTCTGAAATATTCCTGTTTTCTTTGCTTAGGTCCACTGTGGTTTATCAGTTAGTGAACTTAAAAACTTATACAAGTTTGAAGAAATGTAGCCAAGCAAAATGTGCTTAGCTCATGTCCCCCCTCCCACCCCCCTAAAGTTGATATTATACAATTTGGTTATATTGAAGAATATTTGGCTTACATCTGGTGGGGCTATTTTTGCTGCACTGTTTGTCCACTGAGTCAGTTTTTAACAATAAAATGTCCTCAGTACATATTTTTGCCCTGAGTCAGAGCTGTGATGATTAACTGATGAATCAAGTCAGTGAAAACATTAATACACAATATTCTGCAAAACAAACCTGCCATTAACTTGCTTATTCCAGCTTCTTACATTGAAGGGACTGCCTTTGATTATCTCTCCAAATACAGGCAGAAAAAAGCAATTTGTACTGAATGATATGTTCATTTTAACAAATAAATGTCAGCCAATATATCACTGTCTGACTTTTTTACTCTTAAACATCAGCCATGGTCTGATTAATGGCTACGATTAATTTTAAGCTCAGATATTGTGGTTTTCTCTGAGTGCATTTGTCATCTGATCATTTTGGTTTCTCTCTTACCGTGTATCTATACTGATGCTTAGTCATGCAAAAATTACTGTGGGAAAATCATATCTTAACAAGACAAAAAGTCTTGCAGCAGGTTGATTTATAGACACTTGTGCTCTCATCAATTACAACAGGATGAGTTGGCATCTTTAGGATACTCGGCCTCTGGAATTGCTCTGTTGGTGAATTTTGCTGATTTGGCTGAAGCTGAACTACAAAAAGAAAATATAATGGAACGCTTGCATCTCTTATAGAATTAATACTAAGCTGATTATTGATAAAAGGAAAATAAAAGGCACAGCAGCAGTCACTGGACATACCAACACTTTCACCTTATCACAGTTAATTAATACCTTTGCCTAATTAAGGTTTTTGTTGACTTTGATGCAAAATAAACGTTATATTTATGTCACTATTTCAAGCTCTTTTTTTTTCAGATTTAATTGTAGTTTGTTTTGATGACATGTGATGACGGTCTTACGGATTGTCTGTCTTACTTTTCCAAATAGTTGTGAAGTTAGTTACGTCAAATCTGCTCTGGATAATTTTTATTTTATCAAGTCAAAAGGGCACAAAAATCTGCTGTTGTCTTGTTGGTGATATTTGTGCTATGGTTGTTTAAGAGATATTGTTCATGTTTTGGGGGGATTTTTTTCAGTTTACTCAGTTCCTGTGGATGTTTCTAATAATTGTCCGTTATTATCATTGCATTCTATCATTACAAGTGTCAATATTGTTGTTATTGGCATTATTAGTACCCCTCATATTGTTTTTGAGTCAGTTTGTGTGTCTGTTTCTCTATTGGTTTGTTTGTTAGCAGCTTTATGTAAAAACTACCAGACCAATTTACATGAAATTGTCAGGAAAGGTGTAAGGTGGGCCAGAATAGATCCCATTAAATTTTGGTGAATGTAGGTCAAAGGTCAAGGTCACAGTCACCAAATTGTTATTGGTATCATTGTTTTCACAATAATAACAGATTGTTCTGCCAGGCATCCGCCATCTTTTTTCTCCTTCTCCCTCTTTGTTACTTCTCCCCATCTTCTCTTTCCCCTTGTTTTTTTTCTTATCAGGTCTGACATTAAACTGCAAATTTCAGCAAAACCCAAAATAAAAGTGCTAGAATATTGAAGGGAGCCTTATATACTTTATGAAGCTCCCCTTGACAAAGCAAATTTATTCGACACCGTCATTCTACTGTTATGATCCTGAACAAGTGGGAAAAAAAACATTACTTTTATACTTTTATAAATGAAATATTCATTGATGGGTTCTAGTGTTCAATGCTAATACATATCATTCCTTTCTCATAAGGAACATGTTCAATATTAAAATAAACCGTTGTTGCATAAAATTAACTGAAGCTCTCATTAATTGTGATGATGTGTCAAGTGAAATCCCATCATTGTGACAGTCTTACCTGAACATATCACAACATCTGAGCGTCTATACGTAGAGAATACCAGAGGTGTAAAGTAACTAAGTAAAGGTACTTCACTACTGTACTTAATTAGATTTTTTTTAGGTATCTGTACTTTACTTGAGTATTTCTTTTTCTGGAAACTTTTTTACTTTTACTCCCGACATTTTGGTATAAATATCTGTACTTTATACTCCTTACAATTTCAGAATAAACTCATTACTTTTTCAAACTAAACAGATGTGACAGTACAAAAAAAAAATCAGTCGCTTCGGAGAGAAAATCAGTAGAGGAGAGAAACTGTGACTTTATATATTATAGTTATATGACTATTATCTCACAATTTTGACTTTTTATTTAATAATTGTGACTTTTTTCTCTTCAAATTATGCATTTTCATCTCATATTTCTAACTCTTTTTTTTTAATCTCATGACTTTTTATCTTAATTGTGACTTTTCTTCCCCCATATCCACAAAACTGAGTAACCGTGACTCGATCAAACACATTATCGACACAGTAACTCACTTTTAAAGGCTTAGTTTTAAATACCTTCTTTTTAAACTTTTCTGATTTTATTTTCTGAAATATTGCATTCATGACAAAATACTTTTTACTTTTATACTTTATTATAACTGAGAAGTTGTACACAAGTAGCTGTACTTCCACTTAAGTACAGAATGTGAGTACTTTTAACACCTCTGGAGAATACCATAAAACATATAGATTAAAATGGCACTTGAAGATAATCTGTAATTTTGGTTGATAGAAATAAGACTATATCTGTCCTTTCAAAGCATCACACTCCAAAGGATTCCAGCTGCTGACATACAGTATCCAATGAGATTTATACTCCCACTGTTGGCCACTTCTTCAGCAAAATTAGCAGCAAATAGCTGCTGTCTCGGCCCGTTTTGTCACAACAATGAAGCATGTAATTATTCTGTACACTTGCGTAAAAGGCCAACTGCAATATTTACCCTGCAAATACTTGTGCCTCCCAAGGCTTTCATGCATGCAGGTACATTTATTCAAGGCCCTCTTATCGTGAGCCGCTCAACAGGCAGGTTTTCGAAGCAGTGTTGTGCTGTGTAATTGTTTGTGCACTGGTGACACTCACTTTCTACTCCCATCTTGAACATGCTCCTGTTGAAGCGGGTTAGTTGTGAAATCAAGCGAGAGGACAGATTTTTTTTTTTTTTTATGCAATATTACAGGCTCTTCAAAGGGTATCAAAAGCAGTGCCAAATTGGCATGGAGACAGAAGAAGCACGTTGTAACGAATTATAACATTAATGTTTGATCAGGAAGAAGCTACTGCAACACATATTACCACCTGACAACATCGAGAGTAGGTCTGTCTGTATTTAGGTTTTTGATGTAACATGTTATCTTTCTTCTCAGCCTGATAGTCATTCTGTTATGATAAGGAGAAGTCTGAAGACTGTGTAATGTTTTAATTCTGCATACATTTCCATAAAGACCTTTTGTAATTTCCATGATCTCAATCTGTCAATCACCTCTCTTCCTCCCTGCAGTGGGAGGACCCACTCTCCCTAAAAACATCATTAGTTAGCTCCGCCATGCAAAGCTACAGTACTCCTGACAGCAGCTCATCAAAGGGCTTAAGAGGAATAAGAAAAGTAAACGCGCGCTGAACCTCTGACCCCTGCCCACTGTTGACGTATAAATCCCAGTCAATGTATGAGGGCAAACCATTGTGGTAAAATGGTAGATATATAACTAATGTATTAGGTTAGTGCACAAACGTAGATGTAGTAGATGTCCACAGGAGGCAGCTGTGCACTTACACATTGCCCTCTGGTGGCTACAGAGCTTAAATGAATAGACTACATGTAGGCTCCAGATGTGTTTCACTATCAAGTGTAGGTGTAATTAATTAATTTGGTATCAATTTTTTAAAAATAAAGCCGACAGATTTACAACTTCTTCAATGGATTCCGCTGAAAATAAGCTCCGTTATCTTTGTTTTGAGATGTCTTCATTTTCCTCCATTATATAACTGAGGACATCTTTGTTCCAGTGTCAATTTGCTGTAAGCCACCCTTATCAGATAGTTGGCTTTTTACCAGCTCTGGCTCACTCGTTACACTCAAAAGGACTTTGTGTAATTTGGATGTGTGAGCGTGTATCACATATCAGATTGGTACATAACAGATTGAAAACTCGGTGTTTTGACATTTACTAACAGGAACAATGGAAAGAGAGACGGTAACTGGTGGAGTTTTTCATGAAAAGGTGCATTTCTTCAGGTACGCTGCAGAGTCAGTGCACTAGACGTATTATCTTTAACCATTAAAGTATAGAATATGGTTTAGAGGTTATACATATATCATGATTTTTTTCATCATTCTTAGTACAGGAGCAATACTTGTACACTAATATTCACACAAAAAGAACAAAACAATAAACTAAGGCTGACTAAATCATCATTAAGTTTGCTAGTATTTAGCCATAAATCATGCAATAGCAGTAAAGGTAGTGTTTCTTCTCAATTTATCAGGGATGTAACAAAGAAATTTGCACCACAGCAAAGGAAAGCATGAAAAATATCTTGTGAAGTCACGTCATACTAAAAAGGTTTAGATGCAAACAACAATAGATACAGTAAGACTAAACATCATAGTGACATAAAAAATAGTGTACTGTAGAAAAATAGGAAATGGATAGCTAATACTATTTCACCTCCACAACTTGGAAAGAAAAGAGATTACCAAAAAATAGTGGAACAGTTCAAGTGGATGGGGGCATACATGATTAAATATTAAAGTAATCCGTCAAATAGATGCCAAACTAGTTCCATGGAGGTAAAAATGTCATCTGGCTGAAGGCACTAGAGAAAAAAAAAAAAGAAAAAAAAAAAAGTCACTCTCCACCATCAGTAAAGTCATCTTCTTGGAATCATGAGTTTCTGTGCAAAATTCATTCATGATTTAGAGATAATGCAGCCTGTACTAAAGTAACAAATCAACCAACACATACTACTGCCTTCCAAAATGCACAAGACTTTATGTAAAAAAAAAAAAAAAAAAAAAAAATCAGGATTCATCTTTCAGTTCAGCCCAGTCTCACTATGAAAACACTACCATTAAAAAAATAAAATAAAAAAAAAATCCCCTGTTTTTAATCAACCCGGACTCTTATTTAATATCAGTGCATGATCCAAACACAGGTTCTCAGCTGGAGTCAAACTTCTGATTCCAAATGTTAATTTTTCAGTGTTTCCTGCAAACACATCCTCAGTAGTCTGTGGAAAAAGGAACTATTTTTGAGCATGATTAAAATCCTTTCAGAGAGGGTTATATTTAGGATTGGCTTGCTAATTTGATTAACACCACCTACATGTGTGAGAATGTGTTTGTGTCCTTCAAAGACTTAATTGCTTACCTGCAGGAAATGCTTTTTTGAGTCTATGCTGAAGAAAATATCTAACTTCAGGCAGCCATGGATGGAAAATTACTGAGTAAAACGTTCTATTTAGTGTCCAGTATTAAAAGCACACATGTTATTTCCTGCCTGTATTCAGGAAGTGTTACATAGAAGGATCTTATTAGGACTTATACATAGATCTACAGAAAGTCTGAGTAAATTTGCGTCACTTCTGATGGTTAAACACTTGAGTTTTTCCTAAGTTGGCGAAGAGTTTAAATTCTGTCTGGGTTTTGGCAGCAAATACTTTTTTTTTTTTCATGCTGTAACTTTTCACTTCTCATATTTGTGAAACACATCTGATGACAGTTAAGTGTACTTCACATTTTCTTATCTTTTTTCAGGGCTCCCCCACAGACAGTAACATAGAGGTGCAGCACCTCCTTTCCCAATCTGAGCACCTCCTTGCCCCCTTCAAGGATCAAGGAATCTCTTTATTATCTCAAATCGTTCTACTGTACAGCCTGTAGATCCAGATCATGAGCACAGACAGCAACAATAAATAGTAAATAGGACAATCATAGGACAAAATAAGTTGTTTAACAGGACAATAGCAGCAGGGACAAAAGAATGTTTAAGCCTGTTTGTCCTGCACCCTGGCAGCAGGTACCTGTGACCTGACGGAAGCAGCACAAACTCACCAGCCAAGGGATGGCTCTGGTCACTGAGGAGTGTTCGGGCCTTATTTAGGGTTCTGAGCCTATGTACTGTATATCATGTAGATTGCTGATTTGAATATCTGCAATTTTGCTGCATACTCTCATTATAGCCTGTGATTTGTTTTTATTTATTTGTTTTTACCAGCAGATAAAAGAGAAGGTTCAAACAGACTCAATAAAACAAGAATAAAACATTTTCATAAAAGTACTATTAATGTTAAAACACTGTAATTTTCACTAAAAATACATGCGTTGATGTGCCTTCTTACAAACGGCGTCAACATGGAAGTCAAAGGACAGCTTGTCATCTATAGTAGTACCAAGATATTTATAGGTCTGTACCCGCTCAACGGCCTGATCTGCAATGACAAGAGCCGGGAGAACCGACTGATGTTTCCTAAAGTCAATAATCATTTCTTTTGTCTTAGACACATTGATGTGCATATGACATGTGGAACTCCAGTCAGTGAATTCCTGCAAAACAGGGCCATGGTCAGGGTCATCCCTACTCAACAAAGACACAATCACTGAGTTCAAGAATTGACGCCCCACATGCTGGCTATGGCATTCGTTTGTATATAAAACAAATAATAAGGGAGAGAGGACACAGCCCTGAGGTGACTTTGCTACAACATTGTGCTAGCAAACTCATGCGAGTGCCATCACTTGAAACAAAGCACCGTCATTGGTGAAAATAGTGACATTATGCCAACATTTAAAAGGCCAATTTCTGTGCGAAATGTTCAACAAACAACGCCAGTTGATGCATATCATGGTGTACATGAAGCCCACTGACGATCACAGAAGAGGATTAAATCAGACACAGGAGGAACCCTTTAGACGTTGGTGGACCTGATCAGAATTAGTGTGGACAGGCCACGTCTGGAAGGTTTTGATGCTAGAGAGTGGCAAGCTGGTTGACCCAAGGCCAAAAGTCAAGAAGACCAAATGACACAAGCCTTTAAAACATTTGCACTTTTAGATTTTCTTTTTATTTAATATATTTTGAGAAGTTTTAAGTTTAAATTTCAGGTAGTAATCTGTGATTATGGGCATTTTCCCAGTGGGCCGCTGCATGTTAGACATATTTTGGGCCACCCCTCACAGGTTATCACTGGCCCTCTTCTCTTCATTGTTAATAAGAGTAGCCACTAGCATTAGGGAATCAAGGACATTTTCAACTACTATTAATGCGCAGTTTATATACCCTCTTACTTCTACTATACATCTTTGTGACGGTGGGCATTTGGTGTAATTTTCTTTTTCTTTTTTTAAACTGGGAAATTCTTACAACAAACTAAAATATAATAAATAGTACTTGGTTGAAGCCAAGCTATGATGCTCCTTTTGTATTTGCTGGATTTGTGTTTGAACATTTTGCTAAAATGTATGGCAGTGCATGATGGGGTACGCATTTGAAACTTTCTGCCTTATGTTTATTCGGTTCTGCCATGTTTAGTAAAAGCTCAAGTACATTTCTTCTGTGACTGTCCTTGGTGGAGCAACTGCCTTGTTCAATATTAGCTCCCCTGGTGTTAAAACTAAGATTTAAAGGTCAACTTCTATCGTTATTTCATTTGTATTGCAGTGGTCACCACTATGTCTGAATGCATCGGTTCTTCGAAAAATGAGGTTATAGTTGTCTTGTTTCAAGCTGTTTTCTGTGAGCTAGAACAGGGGCTATGGTTGAACAACTGGCTTTTCCTGTGCTCCTCATGAATATTCGTAACATGTTAATAAGACAACTCTGATTGATTTCAGAACAGGAAAAAAAAAAAAAAACAGGAAAGGGCAAACCCCCAACTGAGTGGTCCCAGCCCGCAGCAGCCTGTCGATGACTTTTTCCACTGTTTCACAGCTTCACAGAAACTTTGTGGATTTTAGCCTCTGTCCACAGGATGTGTCTTTAGCACTGTTGGCACCAGCTTTCAATACAAATCCTATGTAGTTCAGCGTCAAGAGTGCACAAGCACCTTCAGCGCTAAAAAGGGAAAAAAAAAAACCCCACACAGATAGATATGGTAAAAGATTTGTGTCCACAGATTGGATACCTGTGTATATTTGTCCAAAATTACAATTATGACTAGTACAAATACAAGTACGACTTACAGCTAGTCTGCCACTTCCCACAGGTGACATAACTGTCAAAATACGTCATCACCGCATCCACAGACATTACTTGTTGAGAAAAGAAATGTCAATCAGGCTGTTTTTATTTCACCTCGCTCAGAAATATATCCTTTAAAATTAAGAATGAGTACTTGTAAGTGTAGCGGAAAAAGTTCTCACCTTAAAATCTTGTCAATTCATCACACTGATAATCTTACTGTGTTTGTTGTTTTAATCACAGATGGTGAATAGCACTAATGAGCCAAGTCTTCAGATCATTTCCACAAATAATTAATCAAAAATAACCAGTGTACTGTGTATGCACTGTGCAGGTTTTCCATAAAAATGGTCATCAAAAGAAACTATAAAGTGACTGAAGGAGAATAGAACAAAACGAAAAGAAAAATAACTTTATAAATAAGGACTGTATTGTGCATTTTTACAAAGACATGCACCTCAGTACTTTTCCTGTTCAGTATAAATGTTCCGTAGGTGAATCTTAGGGTGAACAGTTGTTTGTCTTTATAGGTCAGACCTTTGATGACCTGGGTGTACTCCTTTACATGATGTAACCTGGGATGGCCTCCAGCACCCCCTAACCCTCTACATTAGGGGTCACCAACCAGTCCCCAAGGGCTGATATCTTGCATGTTTTAGATGTTTTCAGGCTTCTGCTGAGTGTGATGATACAGTAGGCTTATAATTTGAAACAGGTGTGTTTGAAGAGGGACACATTTAAAACATGCAGGACACTGGCCCTCAAGGACAAGGGTTGGACACCCCCGGCTTTAGAGTAATAAGTACTTCAGAAAATTAATAATGACTCCTTTTGTGTCTATAAAATGAAAGATAATTTCTTAATTTTTCTAAGTATTTAGCTTCAAATGACTTGCAGGACACTCACTTTACACAAAGTATATTCAGTTCATGTTCCATTTTTTTATTATTATTATCGTATCTCTGCGCTCAGAAACAAGGTCATGGATACATGAAAGTGCACACATCTTTACATCCATTAAACTCCCACATATGAGTTTTTTTGCAGCGCTACAAAATGATAATGAAGGTGAAATGAATTTGAAGGGTAAACGGTGAATGAATAAATGGTATTCATGCTGTAAACCAACATATATGGGAGATGTAAAGCAGGACAACTCAAAAACTGATAAGGAAATGCAACGTACGAAGGCGTCTGTTGATACTGGAGTTAATGAGAACAATTCACAACAGCTGCAGAAGAAGTCAAACAAACCTCATCAGTGTTGATTTGCGATAACTACTGTTAAGTATTTCCTTGGGTCATTTGGCCATCTGTTTCAAAACACATTTAGCCAACATGGAAACTTTCAGCTCTTCACTGAAAGACCTGTTGTGTCTGTTCATGCGTAAATGTAGACTGTATCAAAGAAACTAAGAGAAGTGAAACAAACACTCCTTTCTATAATCCTGAGCCAAACACTCGCTATCTTACCTGAAAGTAAATGTTGTCTCTGTTATTGCCAATGTAGACGCATCCACCGGGACAGGAAATCCACTTCATTCCATGTGAGTCCTGGCTCACTACAGTTCCAGTTTCCATTTGTGCACATCACAGACTGAAAAAATAAAAAATAACTTCAGCTTCTTCTACACAGTAAATTTTGCAGTGTTAAATCAACACTTAGAGTTTATTTAACTTCTTCTAGAGTGTATTTGGTCCCATTGTCTCCAAATTAACACTGCAAAATCTACAGTGTATAAAAGTAAATCATATAGAGATAAGATACAGGACATCTTCCAATTTGTCACATGCTATTTCACTGTAAAATAAACTCACCCAATATTAAAAACCTGGTCATAAACATATTTCCGCTTATGCATTTTATTGTCCATATTACGGAACATTTCCATTTTGCTTTGTGCTTTTCTACCATTTCGTTTTTTTATATTTCTAATGTATTACATATCGTGCTGCAGTATTTTTTCACACCAGTAGCTGTACTTCTACTTAAGTACAGAATGTGAGTACTTTGACCACCTCTGTTATCATAGTGTACATAGGTACACAGTAATACAAGCAATGTGGAAATGTAACTAAATAAACAACAGTGACAAAATAGATATGTATGGAGTGCCTACATTTCTTATGGAATTTTGTCCGTTTTCCAGGAGCCTGTGGATGCGTACTAAGATGGAGAATACAGAGCAACAATCATAGGGGTATTGCAACTTTTCAAAGTGTGATAGTTAGTGAAAAACTACTGAAATATTTGTGACAACTACCCTCATCAATGTCAAGAGTGGCATCCACATCCACATTCTCAGTCATTATCATGTATGTTATTACTGATTTTATACTTTACTTCATTGGTTGTATTGGTCAAGTATGGCTAATTAAGACTGATACTCTCTGGTGGATTAAGAAATGCTCATTCCAATGTATTAAATGTCAGTACAGTAGCAGCACTTTTTTTCCAGGTGGATTAATGATAATGACACTAAAATGCATTTTCAAAAGGAACTAATAACTGTAATGGTGTTATGGTAAATGGACTGCATTTATATAGTGCTTTTCCACCTTCATGGTGCTCAAAGCGCTTTACATTAGCCTCTCATTCACCCATTCACACACACACTCATACACCAGTAGGTTTCTAAGGTCTACGGTAAGTCCTACTGGGGGCCTAAGTTAGGGTTCAGTGTCTTGCCCAAGGACACTTCGACATGTGGACAGCCAGAGCCGGGACACGAACCGCCAACCTCTCGGTCATTGGCCGACCCACTCTACCAACTGAACCACAGCCGCCCATTTAATGGTGTTATTAAGAATTCATAATGATGGTCAGTATCAACATGTACTCAAATGTAACTACTAGTACTTGTTTTGGAAAAAATAGTTATGGGTGTATCCATAGGAGTTATGCATTCACAGATGACCTTCTGTATACCACAGTTCTACAGAGTTATCTCTCCTCTAACCTCTGGCATCAACAAGGTATTTTCACCCTGAGAGCTTTTCACTCGCAGCAGATCAGCACTTTCTGAAATGCTTTGACCAGCCCATCTGGCACCAATAACCACGCCACATTCAAAGTCACCTAAATTAATTTTCTTCCTCATTCCGATGCTTGGTTTGAACTTCAGCAGATGGCCTAAGCCATGTCTGTAAGCCTGTTACATGACTGGTGCATCGGGTACTTACATTAACAAGCAGTTGAACTTGTTAATTAGTTAATAATAAATAATAATAAAATAAAAATAATAAATAAATTAGTTAAAAAAATAACTATTTAATAAAGTGGCCAGTAAGGGTATACAGACAGCAGAGTACTTTTTTTTTCTGGAACTTTCCCAGTTGTGCAGACCCTAAGGCTTCATGTTTCCTCCATCTTTCAGCTTGCACAAGGTGTGGATGTTGATATGTATTACTTATTCCTCGACTCTTATCTTTCTTGACCTAAGTTTAAACTTTTTGTCTCCTCTCCGCCAATGTCACTGAGACATCCTGGAGCATTTTCACAGGACTGAGGAAAACACATTAGAAAGTGCAGCAAGACACCTGCAGCTCTGTCACTTTAAGATCCATATTGTGGTCTTGTACAGATCTCAGCAGGACAACATGTCCTACAGTGCACAGCAGTGGAACAGGATTTATTCTCTCTATACGACAATTTCTAGCTCCACTGTTATCTCTTTCTATTAGGACATAATTCAATCTGTTCATGGTCAGGAAGCATCTTTTAAATATATCTGTATGACATTACATTGATCAGCTAGCCTGGTTTGAGTAAGCACAATCTGATCACCATTCCACAATGTAAGGATACTTAAATACTTGGGTTTAGTGCAAAAAAAACTTTTGTTTCATAAAACATTACATATAAACATTTGGATTGTATTTCTTTAAACACTGTCTAAACTTAACTAGACAGTCCATAAATTGATGAATAATTATATATATATATATATATATATATATATTCTAAAGCTTACTGATCTCCGGTCAGTTTATCAAAGTAAGCTTGTAAGGGAGAGTTCTAATGGGGGATGTCTGCTCAGCTTTCGGGGAGGACCGATGATGGTCACACACATGCACTAAATAGTATAGTATATGGCTGCCAGACTGGAATATGCATTGATCTCGAGCAATGTTGACTCCCCCTCTGTGGGGTTAAAAGATATAATAAATAAATAAATAAATACATGAATAAAATAAGTGAATGAATAGAAAACTACTTTCCTATCTGCTCATTTGTTTTGTGTTTTTTTTTGTTTTCTGTTTTTTGTATATATGTATATGTTTAGTACTTCAGTTATTTATTATTGGTATTGTTATTATTGTTATTATTTTTATTATTATTATCATTTTTGTACTATGCACTATATTGCTGTAAGATGAATTCAGGTTATTGGGGAAGTGAAGAAGGGGTAGGATTAAATAAGCTTATGCTTCATCCTACTCCTTATCGGACATGTCATTGTTATTATTATTATTGATTATTGTTGCACTTTGCACATGTTTGAAATAAATCATTCAAATCAAATCAAAAATGTAAAAAAATCTAAAATCAAACCGAGGGTTGGTCACTAATGGCAGGGCTCTAGAGTGCAACCAATTTGGTCACATAAGCGACCTAATTTCTCAAAAATGCAACTAAAAAACATTGACGACCAGCCCATGGTAAAAGAAATTAAAAAAAAGAATCTGCAACTTTACAACAAGACTCACTATTAGCTTGTCAGTTCATGCAGATGGGTGTGTTTTAGGTTGAATGTAGTCGTGCACAAGAGCTGAGAGTCGTGCACGTTGCCAAGTATATTCTAATAATATTTTAATTAGTTGTCAACACATACACTTGCATTTGCTGTATGCTAATGGCTCTCCTCTGCATTTGCATTTGCAGCTCAGACACTCGCCTCACACACACTCATACTATATGACGTCAGTACATCTGAGGGGCATGTGATTGCAATAGAGGATGGGGAGCTTAAGTCACCGCCTGTTCCAGGAGGTATTCAGTGGGAAATAAAATGCTAAAATCGTATCTGGTTTGTCATGTGACCTGAATCACACACATGTTGTACCTTATAATAAATGATAATTGTTGATGTGCATTTCAACTGCTTCAGTTAACCAAAGGCTGATTCATTTGGGAGTAAAACCCATTAATAATTTGGACTACATGCCTGGCGCACATGTGACGTCACCACAGACTCCACACCACAGCTGAGCGGAGTATGACGTCGCATACGTGACGCATTGTAATCTCTTACTAAGCCCACATAAAAGCTAACGTCAAGTTCGCTTCTCATCAAAACAGGTGGTCTGCCTATGCCACATTAAATATTTGTTATTAACCACTATCATATGTGAATTTCAGAGCACTTGTCAAATGGAATCAGAATTTAGCTTGACTCACTCCATTCACTCCCATTCAATTTTTTTCGAGCTAAGCACCCATGGACCAGAAGTAGAAGGGAGTGACTTAGCCTCCCCATAATCCAACAAATATAGAGCTGTTCAGATTTTCAGATATTGAGATGTTTAGTTTGGAGCCTTAAGCACTTTTAATTTAGAATTTTTTTTAATATATATTGAGATGTTTTAAGTTGAAATTTCAGGTCAGTGAAGCACTTTAAGCAATAGCAATTTTCAGTAAGTCTGAATATTTCTTGTAGGGCTGTGCTCCAAATAAAGAACTTTATGTTATCAAAATTGTCAATTAATCATTTACAGATCAATACATTGTCTGTATGGACAACAATTTAAAGAAGAAAAAAAATTAACATGTAAAACTGCAGTGTTAATTGCAATGCGGTTGAAAAATGTGGGTACACCTAACTTTTGTGCTAGTGAACCTAAGAAAAAAAGTGAGGTGCACCAGTGCAAAAAGTTCATGTCTTTCACTATGAACTCCGATATTGCCAGAATACTTTCCGCAACTGTTATAAATTATGTTGATAAGGAGAAATACTTTCAAACAGTTTGGTCAGTGATCCCTGGGCTGGTACTTTGCTTGGTTGAAGATGAAACACTGGTCGCTAGTGTTTTAGCCATGCAACTGTCATATATGGCTGTGTTGTGTTTTGTTACACATGGTGAAGTAGCAACAGTAGCAAAGCAATTTCTGCACAATACCCGATGCTGCACATTATCTACTTTTTTATGGTCAAAATAAATCCACTAGTACTAAACTTTCTGCAGCATCAGCTTCTGTCACATGTGACACAACAGGTAACCATGCCAGCTCTGCTTGCTCACAAGTCAAACTGCAGCCTTTACAGTTATAAAATCTCATTTAATTATATTGTAATTAACCGCTCAGCCCTAGTTTAATGATAATCTATTTTTACTTGGGGTGCTAAGAAATGTGCGAAGATATATTTTTAATTCATGCTTCTGTCATGTCTATAGCTAAAAAGCTGTGATTGAATGCGATAAAGATACCCAAAATAATCATCAGTGCAGCTTTGTGAAGTGATGAACATGTGAGACGCTTTTTCGCAGCTTTAGGATCACAATAAGGTTTAATAAAATCTCGAAAAAACATCAGGATTTTCTGCGTTTTGTTTTATTTTGCATCTCTGCCAGACAAAATTGTTTCACTTCAAGGATAAATGAACAAAAGGACAGAAGAAGACAGGGACAACTTCATTCCCACTCTTCATTAAGGTTGATAAGATGTTCTTTTTAGGGGAATAGAAGACCCTGACTAATGGAAGACTGATTTTATTACTCAAATGACATGAAAATTAGAACATCTCTACTTGTATACAGTAGGTTAAGCTGAACATCATCTTTTGAGCCGCAAATAGAAAAAAGGTTCAGAGTTGATTCTGGACATATGGATGCTGAATACAGATTTGGGTGCCAAAATTAACTGAAAAAATTGAACAAAACTGTATCTTCAAAATTTGTTACACAAGCAAATATAATATTACCTATGGGGCTTCGACTGAGTTTTTCAACATCTTTTGCTTTTTAACACATCGCATCATACAGCTGTTTTTGGGTAAAACTTCCAAATGACTCAGTTGTTTTGTATACTGTAAAGATTTCATTTCAAGTTTTATTCTTTTTTGCCATTTCTTCGACTTATTTCATATTTGTGTAAATGTTATTGAATATATGAATAAATCATCTACTGAGCTAAGTTTAAACACAATATGAACCAACCAAACAATATGAATAATATATTATGACACAGAAATAAACAATAAGTGCTTGTCTGTTGTGAGTGAATGCACTGCAGAGTCTCGGAGCTGTGCACTACAGACTTTAATTCACAGTGTCCATGGCAACAAGAGCCTAGGAGACTTGCGCCAGGGTAGAGGAGGGTCAGGCGTTGCAGAGAGTTTTTCCCATCTCATCCTCACTATCGTTGCTAATTCCCCATTCTCTGTGTTATCCAAGACTGACAGTCTTGATGAGATGGTGGAGTGGTGCAAGTGCAGCGCTAGCCTGTGTCTCAGCATGCCCCCCCCCCCCCCCCCCCCCCCCACCTCACAATGTACCTCTCATTGTTCAAACACATTCACATTTGAGACCCCCCCCCCTAGAGAGATGATATATTTGAAGTTTGCAGTGTGTACTTGCTGCCGTACTGAATTGACAGCAATTTTCTTTTCAGACTGAATCTTGTCATGTAACACGTTCAAAGTCCAACTGCATATAAACTCAGTACATCACAGTCCAAATGGGAGCTGAATGGCTGTGAGACTGAGAAATCCCTTATGTGCTTTAGACTGTTCCCTCGAAAATGAACAATGGCTTCATTACACAGTTATTTTCCTGATGTGAGGTTTTACTCATAATTATAGTATTTCTTCAAAAATGTCTAACTTTGAGTTTCAGTAGAGGTCTGATGGTCTAATCTATCTGGCTATTTGGAGATCCAGATCATTCACAAGACTATCAATTTGTATTCTGCCACACAGTCAACCCCCCCCCCCCCCCCCCCATAAGGAACGAACGAGAATTCTTCAATAAATCTGACATCATCTATTATTAAATCCATAATGTTATCACCTGTTCATAGCTGTCTCATGACACATCTGCAGAGGGGACACAGTACACAGCCACCATTTCCACAGAACCTTGCCAGTTATCATCATATTTTATAGACTGTAAAAGATGTGAGAAGATGTTGCAATGTGGTAACACATATATTTCCTTCTGCCTCTTTGGCAGCATTGACTTGCATTTATATTTATTGCAAAAGAAAAAAAAAAAAAAAAAAAAAAAAAAAAAGGACCAGCCAAGTGAAGCAACATATGCATATACTGTATGTATTTTAAAGATGAACAGAAAGCCACCTCGGACAGGATTTTTTTTTCTCCTTTTGCTGCTGTCGTGAACCACGGACCCTCACTAGTTCACAAAATTAACCTCTGAATTTCTGTACCTTCTGCTACCCAAGACTGAACCTACAAAATGCTTGAAAATAACAAAATTTGAGAGACTAATACAATCTCTAAATGTCATAATGGTCGACCTCATTCACAGTTAAAAGGTGCAATATGCAGCATGTGCTTAAAGTGATTGGAAGTCACTTCTGTTTTTTGACTTCATTTCTAAACTAATCAAAACTTTCTGACACCAGTGTACCCCACAGAACCTTTAAATATGCATGCAATGAAATGAGGAAAGTCATTTTTTAGTTTAATTTAAACTAAAATGCATAAATAACCTCACCAATTGATTGAAATAAAATACTAACATATAATATATATATATATATATATTATGAATGTAGAACGGTACAATGTGCTTTTTTTGCTATTTGTAGTTGCCTGTAGAAACAAAGGCAAGCTACAACATGCTTGAAGTAAAGAATAACATGTCGTGTTACGCCGTTGAATAGGAAGATAAACAATAAAGATGACATTTAGTTTAACAAAATATCATGATTTAATACAGACTGTACCTGCCGTGCCTGACCCCCACCCCCCTTCTACTGGTCCATGGGTGCTTAGCTTGCAAGAAAAATGGAATGGGAGTGAATGGAGCGAGTCAAACTAAATTCTAATTCCGTTTGACAAGTGCTTTGAAATTCACATTTAAGAAATATTTGATGTGGCATAGGCAGACCACTTGTTTTTTGATGGGAAGCAAACGTCACGTTACGTTTTATGTGAGCATAGTAAGAGACTGCAATGCATTGTTTATGTGACATCACACTCCGCTCAGCTGTGGTGACGTCGCGTCAGGTGTGTAGCCCAAATTATTAATGAGTTTTACTCACAAATGAATCAGCTGCTGGTTAACAGAAGCAGTTGAAACACACATCAATAATTATCATTGGTTATGTGGGACAACATGCGTGTGATTCAGGGCACATGACAAACCAGATACGCATTTTTATTAGCATCTCTTATTAGCATTAGCATTTCATTTCCCATTGATTTCATTACTTATCCTATCTCAGTTCCCACGAGTTTCGCGGAAGGGGCGGAGACTAAGCTTCTGTTCACTTAAGACGTATAATGGTGAGGAAATAAAAGGTAATGCTTACCTTATCCTTTCACAGACACCAGCGCTGTAGTCCAAATTGGTTTTATCTAACAAATAAATACACATACATACATAGATATAGCACAAACTTCACTGTCTGAACTGGACACGCGACTCCTCGACCATGACCATGTCTTGTCTGGGCATGCGCAGTAATAAAATACAACGTAAAGGATGATTAATTTTAGGAGTGTTGAATGTTGTAGCAGATACCAGGATTATTTTCACTTTAAAGTGGGTGGGGTTTTTTTGTTTAAATTAATTTAGTAATGCTGGGATTTCACTTACATCTATTTTTGTCTTCACCTGTTGTAAAGCGGTAACAAATTGTGATATTCCACCACCTGCTGCATTGGAGTAGTATTACAAGTGTGAATCACCAATATTTTATCATAACTGTTGTATGAAATATGTCATCCACTGGTCTAGTCCAAGGTAAACTGCAGTTTACCGACTGATGTATATGGAGGAACGACTATCATATTTTATTTTATCTTATTCTATTCTGTTTTTATTGCATGCCAGTTGGTTTATCTTGTTTCATTTTGTTATCTTTTACACGGGGGTTGCACTGAAAATTTCACTGACATGCAAATGCTCAGTGACAATAAAGACATCTTGAACATCTTGAACATATTGAAAAAATAAATACAGGATAAAAATGGCTTGATAAATGTATTTCTTTACCATTTATTCATTTTGTCCTTATTTATATTTCTGCTTCTTTAATTTTTATCCATGTACTTATTTTTGTGTTGTCCTATTCATATTTCCTTTATCTCTTTTCTTATTCATTTCTATATTTTTGGGTAAACTAAAGAGAGTAGTCTTATATGTCACTGTTTCGAAATCAGTGTTCTCCGGGACTACTAAAAAAAAAAAGAAAAAAAAAAAAGGCAAAAATTTAAAGTATACCCACTTCTCCAGGGACTACTACACCACTGATAATGTTCCTAGTTAACACATAAAAACAGTGAGAAAAATTAACATTTCTTTATACACACGTTACCTATTGCCATTATTACTACAAAAGCAACCAAATCTGTTTTTCTCTTCTGGAAAAAAAAAAAAAGGACAAAAGCATTTCAGGAGTGTTACATTTTATTTGGTCTTATTTATTTTTTGAGCTTTTTCCTTTATTTATTTTTTTCCACAGGTTAAAACCCAGTATAATAGTCAAGAGAAATAAAAACTTTTTTTTTTTTTCACATACTGTATACAGAAATAATCTTCTTGATGCACAACAATAAAAACAGTTGATTAGGCCCAGCCCAGTGCGAGATTTCACAAAAACGCAACAATAATGAATTTTCAAAGCCTGACAGCCTGTAGCCTCTTACTTACTAGGAGCAGAGCCAAATCTGAGAGAGATGTAAAACTGGCTGCCAGGACAATGCAAACATTGCGTTATGACATCGCCGAGGTTGCAATAAAAACACACAACAGACATGGAAATGAATCTGGAACAATTACAACGAAAGCAAATAGATACAGAAACAGAGGGGAGGTCAACCTTGTCTAATACTGAAAAGTACTGACAACCACCCCTTCTTTTCTAGCAGTTTTTTTGCACATAAAAGTTCAGTATGGGTGCCTCAAGGGGACATGAAACTGATTTCAGTTTGGGAAAAATTGCTGCAATGTTTACAACAAACCCAAAATCAAGCTCCACTAAGCAATTCTTTTGGACTTTCTGCTACAAAAAAAAATAAAAAATAAAAAAATACTAAGGCTTGAAAGGGAATCATTTAGGAAAAGATTTTGGTTGGAATTGAAGACCTGGAATGTAAAATTAATCTGCCTCGTGTGAAGCACCCATACATAAATCTTAAATACTCCAGTGAAAACGTTTTGTTCGTATGAAGCAATCAATCCATCATCCTAATGTAGATTGTGTCCATGGCCATCTTCAAAGAGTAAAAGTTTTAATCCAGTGTGTAGAAAGATGGTCGTTTTATAAATATCCACTCCCCCCCCCCCTGTATATAAATGTTGTGAATGTCCTTAGCTAGCTGGTAGGAAGCTGTCAGAAGGAAAAAAGCCATTTACAGTACTGTGATGCTGTGAGAGGAAGAGATTTGACCACTGAGTCATGGGGATTTGTACCATTTTAACCGTTCCAAATTGCCTCTGTGGATCATTTAGAGTTCATGTAGTTAAGCCGAAGCTTGAGCACCTGAAAGAGACCACCCGCTGTTATGTACACTCAGTCAAATACTTTAGCCTGAAAGATATCTCTGCTTTAAAGGCATTAAGAGTTGGTGGCAGCCCTAGTCTGATCTAAGAAAACGTGGTACAACCATACACCGCAGTGATTTAAAAAAAAAAAAAAAAGCCTCATTTGTTCAGATATAGTCAATTTTTATGGAAAGGTAAAATACACTAGAGACCCTCTGCCGTGACTTTTAAAGGTTCAATGTGCAAGATACTGTGGCATCTAGTGGTCAAGCTGCAGTTTGCACCCATGTAAATACTGTGTACCTTTAGTGTCTGCATACAAATGAGGAAAAACACAAAAGGCTGTCATAATAACGACTGTTTGCTTTGTTCAATCGAGGGATTTTACTTAATAATAGCTATAACACAGTAGGTAGTGCTTCACCTTAACACTGGACACAAGAACAGAAAGTCAGACCTGAAATACTGTAGAAATATCAAGGTTGTACTATAAACTGCATGCACTACAAAAACACCTATGTTATTTATTATGTGTATTATTTTCCATTTCTGCAGTTAGAAACACATACAGTTTACACACTTAACCTTTAAGGTGTTTTACACTAAGTCTGCCGAACTGCATCAAAGGTGCTTCTTACTTCAGGATGTTGTCTGGGTATTCAGGATGGTTTAGATCAGGGGTGTCAAACTACTTTTAGTTCAGGGGCCACGTTTAGCCTAATATGGTATAAAGTGGGCCGGACCAGTAAAATAATAGAAATAATCAGATAAAAAGGTATAAACTAAAGTTTTTCTCTATGTTTTTGAGTAAAAATGAAAAAAATTCCATAATGAAAATCTTTACATTTACGACCTTTACTTGAACATAATATAAACAACCTGAAAAATAAGTAAGTAATAATAATAAGTAAACTAAAGCTCAATATAAACAATATTGTGCGTTAGTTTATCATTTATACATGTGCATCACAACTTTAAGATGTAAAAATACACACAACATTTAGTAACATTCAGAATATTGATAAAATTCCAGATACATTTCGGGTTATTCACATTTTTTGTAACAGGCTAGTCATTTATTTATTTAGTCCCTTTTTTTTTTTTTTTTTTTTACAATAAAACAATGATGAAAATGTGAATTTTCCATTATTTATTTATTATGCTTATGGTCTGATCCATTTTAGATTGAATTGATGGCAAATTATTTTAACTTCCTTAATTATTAATATCTTCTGTGTCATTTTTGCACTTAACAAATTCATCCAAGGGGCCAGATTGGACCCATTGGCGTGCCGGTTTTGGCCCCCGGGCCGCATGTTTGACACCCCTGGTTTAGATGCAGAGAGTTTAACATTTCACACTTCATTTATTATTTCTGAGTGTTCAACCTAATGTTGCAGGGGGGGGAAAGACCAGAATTTGACAGCACATGCCTTCCTCCTGCAGCTTTTTTTTTTTATATATATATATATATATATATATATATATATATATATATATATATATATATATATAAATCAAAACACCTTAAAGTAAAACTTCAAAAGCACCACAGAGCACAAAACAGTCACTTCAGATATGTGTAATAGTAATGTCATGACAGCTGTCAGTCACATACTGAACCCGCCCACTTGCCTAAAGACACCTGTGATTGGTCAGAGGCTACATTTTCCACTGTGAATATATAGTTTCATGGAAGCGTGGGGAATTTTTGTCTCTTCTCACACAATTTAATACAATATTCTGAAAGGTCATCAAGGGATTTTTAGCACTAAAAACATTTCAAGCACTGCAACCCGGCTATAAGAGGAATTTTAAGTGCAAATAATAATGCGCTATCATGTTAGCTGCTACACTCCATTAATTTTTATGCAACCATGTTCGACCGGTGTAAAATGCTCCATTAAAGAGATATGGTGTTCACTTGAGGATGCTTATAGAAATGCATTTTCAGACTAAACCTGCCAAGTTAATTATAGATTGTCTATATTTATCCACCGCACTAGCCAGGCCATAATCAAACAGTGTTATACACAGAGCTTTGTGCTTTGCTATTCACATTGAATTAACTGTTGAAGAGTCATAATGTATGTAGGACGACACAGTGTGATTAATAGAAAGGACAAAAAGCTCAGCTATTTCATTTCTTTCATCTGTAAACACTATTTGGCCTCTGCCAGTTCCTCATTTTGCACACTATATTTGAGACGCAAGGGCTGTTTACTAAACCAATTGTTTTGCAGCACAGTCATTCAGCACTCCAGAAACAGAAATTTATAGATTGAACGCCTTTCATTGTAGGAAGATCACAAGGTAATTGAGTGTCAATAGCCAAGCAGAACAATAATAACAACCACATTGCAGCTGTATGCTGTCGAGTAGAGGAGGGGGAATGAGTGTGGGCCTTAGACTTAATAACGTCAGGGGCGGCGGGGGGGGAAAAAAAAAAAATCCATATTTATTTTCTAAAGAGAGATACAGCCTTCTCCAAGAGGCGTAACTGTGGTCTTAAAACAAATCGGCCATCCTTAAGGGCTAATGTCCATTTAGCCGTTGTTAAATAAAATAAGAGGACAGCAGATGGTGACCTTGGAGGCACAGAAGGCAAATAATTAAACATAATATTCACACTGAGCATTAGCTTATACACCTGGTGGCACCTTTAGCAGAGATGGCTTTTATCCACGTCCCCATTAGGTCCTGCAAGTCCTCCATGGTCACAGGTCATATTTGATCATTTGATATTAGGCTTTTAGTGTCAAAGGCCAGTTTCACACGACGCACAGTAGAGTCACAAAACGTGTCTCTAGGTGCTAACGAGTATATTTAGAAGATCCATTTAATTGAACGCAAGCGTGCGAGAGCAGCAAAGGTAAACACGGTCAAAGCCACTCAAAAATCTAATCCTTCTATTTCCCCAAGTTGAGAAATTTACTCTTGACTGACCTGCCGTGGTAAAAATGTCATCAATAAAAATAAATGTGACATTTATTCAGCCCGAGTATTCGCTTTCATCCTTGTTGAAGCCTTCTCCAATTTTCACAGTAGCCATGAAGGAGAGGAGGCATGCTTTAACTGAAGCTGCAGTCATTTACCACATGCAGTCCCCTTTTGACATGACTTGATGGCTTTGTAAAAGTCAAATACTAGAAGCGGGGGTTGTTCAAAGTCACACTGTGCTCTGTTACTTCTGAATGTGATGATAGTTTAACCCAGGCTTCGCGCGTTTCTATTCTGCAGCTCGGTTCATTTACACACAAGTCTGTGCAGATTCAATGTTATCTCACAAAAAAAAAAAAAAAAAAAAAACTTAAAATTACAGGTTACATAAAAGGTTAGATAGTGCCATTATTGCCCCCTGTATGCTCTTTAAGTGTTATTAGTCTAATGTAAATCCTCCACGCTATCTGCAATGGGTGCTGGTACAGCTGAATCAATGACTTAATCAAGTCAGATCATTAGTATGCATGTTAGCCTATGTGCTGATCACAAAGCCAAATTAAGCTTCAAATGTGTGTGTAACCCCACATCATTGTTGCATTAGACTAGATTAGTGCTTTCACAAAGCCAGTGGAACTAACTTGCACCAACTTTTTTTCTTTTTTTTTTTTTTTCTCTCTCTCCTCGCTGCCTCGCTCTTTTGGATAATGGCTCTGATTTTTCACCTCTGAAAATCTAAAACAAAAGCACTGTTCACAAGTACCTTTCTGCATGATGAGGGTCAGGGCCTCAGGTTCTTCCATAGTGCCGTCTCATTAGCTTTTATTCACGTTATGTATTGAGCATTTGCCATTCGCTGATTAAGGCCAATGGTCTGAGCTTGAACTCTGAATTAGGATCATCAAATCATGCTCGCTCTCTGCTGCTACGGGGCCGAAAGTAGACGCCGGTGGCCAGGCATCAGTCTGATTTAACTCCGCTGTAGAGAATTCCCTTCCATCCTCCCTGTCAGTATGTGCTCAGAACGCTGATTTGCAATGACGGATGTGGCGATGCCTGGAAGAACAAAGCATCACAAACAAGTCATCAGGACTTTTTTTTTTTTTTTTATTGGAGTGCTGGGTGTCGGCTCCACCAGAAGAGTGGCAGCTACAGTTCCTACAACTGACAGCCCAAATCAAAAGAAATCCTACGTCCACGACAGGCTTCCTAAAATGCGCCCTGCTCATTCACCCTAGAAAAACTTCTGCCTTGATTTACATTTACTCCTTAAGGGCTGACTGTATACCTAAAAATTACACTTTCCATTATATTTATAACCTGGGTGTGTTCATAAATCTGGAGGGTTCTCAGTCTAACACAAGAGAATAAAACAATCCCCACCTCAACTTCTGGCTCGAACTTAATCATGTGTCAAAGTGACTGCTGTGATTGCACGTAACACATTATCAAGTCAATAACCTAATGCTTGCAGGAGTTGATGAAGAACAGCAGGTAACTCGTTATAGCATGAGGTCGGTGGGAAAATTAAAAGTGTAAAGAGTTGAGACGTACAGAAGAAAGCGGAATGTCACGTTGAAAAAGGAACTTGACTCAAACAGTGAATTTGCGACAGGATTCACCTGCCAGATGTTTCAATCATCTCGGTTTCCTCCTTGTACCTCTTTTTCCACTCACAGAGCTCTGTTGACAATAACAGCTTTCTGAGACTAATAACTATCAGAGGATGGCTCTTGTGGCTTTGTGTGTTGACACGAAGAAACGAGGCAAAACCTCATCACTTGTCACTTCTGGAAAATGTCAGTGTGAGGTCTGAGACACAAGAGGAAAGCAGGGAACACTGCTGAGTGGGACAAATCCTACATTAAACATCCTATTTTTAAACACCGCAAAGGAAGGCCTGCATTGCTCATGGGTACGATCTCTAGTTACGAGAGGTGAAGTCACAGGAGGTGATGTGACATTGTGCGGAGGCTGCAAAATTCTGCTGAAAAATATTTTTACCGACACTATTGTAATATGGGACAACCTGATACATTTAATAAAACACTTTAGGCCTTGCACATCAGGTCAGAATGCATTTTTTAAAGCACCTTTGAATCTTTTTTTTTTTTCTTCCAGATTCTCAGGGAAAATATGCAAATCATCAATCATCCAAGCACCATTTTCCATTTTTGTTGCACAGTGCTCCATGTCAAAAGTTTGGTCATTTCTTGCAAAATCCAGTTTTGAGCCCAGTTTCCTTAGAAATGCCTTTTGGCTAATATTGTCAGTAATTAGGATTAGGGTAAAATCTAAAACTGTAAAATATTAAACTACCTACAACATCATCAACAACTCTGTGATGCTACATGACATGTATTATAACGTACAGGTTTGTTATGTAATAAACAGACACTGTGCAGTACAAATATACAGAAAAGCTCCTATTTTAATTTCAAGACTTTTCTTGTTGTTGTAAACTGAGCACCCTTTAGTAAATGAGCCGTCTATTAGGGGGAAAAAAAAAAATAAAAAAATACACCCTCAAAATAGAAACATGGCTGGTACTAAATTGAACTTTCAGTTATGTCAGGACAATCTGCCTCGGAGAAAACTTTCCAGAGAAAAAAAGAAGTGAAATGTAGGAGTGAGAAGAAAATAAAGAAAGGAAAGAAGAGATAACACCTGAGGAGGAAGGACGTAGGGAAAGGTGAGCCTCAGCAGTGAAGTCAGCTGCTGAGCAGCCGGTGGCAACGGAGAAAATGAACAGAAGGATGGAAGGACAGTAGAGTATGTCGATGTGTGGGAAAAAATATACTTAAACTAGAATTATTACAGAAAAAAAAAAAGTACCTTATGCAGACGACACAGCGCGCATTGGTAATGTTAGGGCAAATTAATTAGCCAAATATCTGAACGTTGTTTAATGCTCTCTGCTCTTATCAAGAGGCTAATTATCACTATCAGTCTCCTCTGTTCGTTAGTAGGATTATTAGGCTAATCACAACGCTTTCCCCTTTGGAAATGAGTTTTTTTTGCTGTTCGTGAGTACAAAGCCCTTATTGTCTGTCAATGACACAGTGTCAGCTGTGAAGCCAATCAGTATTTGTACCTCGTAAAACAGGGAAACAGCTCAAGCTTGTGCCATGTGAAAAAAGGGTCTCTTTCAGTTGCTCACATGCTTGACCTTCACCACTTTTGTAAATTGACTACATGCTTGAGGACTCGCAGTAAAGAAAAACACCCTTAGGTACTGCCATGCATCGTCAGTTTGTGATGTTACACATGAAATATGCCAGGAATTATTTGGTGATGGGTTTGTTTGTTTTTTTTCGCTGCAGCCACGTTCCCTCAACCTGCCACTGTTTGGGATTTCTTACAGCTTCTGGGGTGTTCTTCAAAAACTCGCTGAACAGGTGCCAGAAAAAACTGCTCTTATTATGTAAAACAATCACTGTTAGAGTGAGGTGAACTAAAGCTGAGGAAGCCAAGTGTTGTTCCAGTTGTAGCTGCAGTGTATATTTGTCTAATAAGGGTCCTTTTGATAGAAAATGAAAAAAAAAAAGTTTGTTTTTACTCACAGGTTAGATTTCCCTCTGCAGCATTAAATCATAGTTGTTTTTGGCCAATAATTCACAGGATCCTACCAATATTTTAAATATTTCAGGATGGATATCCAATCAAGCATGAGGAACAAGACTGCAGGAGCCCTTGCTACTTTGCCTTGCAACACTAGACTACATTTCACAAACAAAGTGTGACAGAGGTAAAATAAAGGACAATGCAGCAAATGCCAATATTGTTGTTGAACACTGTAGATAAAAGGTTGGCAGAAGGATAGCCTGAATGGAAAAACTAAACTGTCAAGCATGTAATCTAAAGCCCAGTTCAAACAAACATTCGTGATGCACTGAACTTATGATCTGGCACAAGACAATTTATCATTCCCATGTCCATGATATGATAACTTTTCACTCTATATCAGACTTGGATATAATCTGTGGTGTAGTGATAGTCAATTAGAAGCCACAGATGCATTGATTAAAGGGCAAAAATATGAAAAAAACAAACAAAACTGAAGCATCCCCATCTATTCTGTTAAATCACAGGAGTTATAATCTACTTTGTCTGAACTGGGCTGCAGAAACTGAACTGAGTTGGTCTTGGGCTTTCCCAGACTGAATGTATAAATCTATATTCCTTGCTAGCATACTGTAATATGTATTTGGGGGAACCTTCATGAAGCATCAAATGGGTGGTGATCTTTGAAAGCACGGTGTCTGTCATCCAGTGTGACAAATCCCATCTATCTGACACTCCACGGAGTTAAAAAAATTAAATTCAATTAAAAAGCTAATTTGTAAATAGTCTTTGCCCCAGCTCTTACACTGTCACAGTGGCATTCGTTGGCATATAAAAAGAATGCAGAGGGCTCCCCTGTCTTGTTTCCTGCGCTCTGCTGCCTGCCAGCTGAATGAATCCGTCCAATCCCTGGCATTTCCCGGGGAATGTGACTGGAATGTTATCTGCTTCCAAGTGGAATGCCTGGGTCATGGTTTAGTCTTGAATTTTGTGAGCAGCTTGGAATATCCATTCTGAGTGCTTTCTCCCATAATGCAACAGGCTGTTTTTTTTTTGTGTTTTTTTTTTTTAAAGATGCAAGCAGTGAGCTTTCCTAGAACAATGAGTCTAGACACACATGCACACAACAGTTTTCTTCCACAGCAATGCTAAGCTGCTTTGCAAATTTAAGCCAAATTCATAGCATCTTCCCTACGCACCAGATTAACCATTCAAGGAACCTTGAAAAGTATATTGTATATTAAAACTGTATATTAAAAACACTTCACAAAATAAGGCACTCCAATTATGTCCTGAATGCTTTCAGTCTGCAGAAAGGTAGAGGCAGATGAAGCTGTGCAAGTCGCTTTATCCACCTCTGCATTGTCACAATGCTTCAAAGGTAGCGGGAGATGAAAGCAAGTGATATGAGCAGTCTGATAGAATCTGAAGATGGGACTAGTGATCTGTATTCTGCTCCTTCAATCAGATAGAGACATAGAGATAGAGGGGGAGAATGAAGTGGACACCAGCTATTGGTTCACAGGCAGCTATCCCTCAATCCAATGTACCACCTTTGACTGGCTTTCAGGTCTCCAAAGCAGCAGGCTGGCATATAAATAGGCCCTGCAATGACCGGACTCCCATTGGGAGACCTCCCTCAGCGAGTTGAATGATGGCTGTGCATTTAATTTTTTTTTTTTTTATACAAAATTCCAAATCCTCATATTAGATGTATGACATAGTAGTGGAAATTTTCCTGGACTGTGATCCTGTGATAAAACCAGCAGTTTTAACAACCACAAGTGAGAATCAGATTCAGAATCTGTCATCTCTGAGTTGCGTTGGGGACTTGAAGGGCTTGAGCCCCAGTGTCCTACGGGGGTGAGCCCTCTCTTTGGTGCCATCCAGGGGTTTTCCGCAGCCTGCCCATCCCAGGTCGATGAGCGGCGAGTCAGCCGGGTTGAGGGGAGCGATGCGAAAGGAAGGCAGTGTGGGTGAGCCATTGGTGGAGCACGGGGCTGAACGGGAGGTGGGAAAGGGTGCTGAGAAGGGGTCAAAGGGTGAGGGCGTGTCTGAGCCACTTGAGGGGTCAGCTTTGAGGGCAAAAGGATCACAGTCTGGTGAAGGGAAGGGGTCACAGTTAGTGAAAGGGTTGGTAGGAGAGGGCTGGTAGCCCAGAGGGGTGTTGTCCTGGCGGTTTGGGCTGCGACCACCCCCTGAATTCCCACCGCCAGCTGAGATAAAGCTCCAGGGGTCGATGCGGGGTCGGATGGGAGAGGGACGAGGCCGAGGGATGACACTGACCTCCAGCCGACGGGTTTTGGGGCTCAACAGCCCAGGGTTGGGATGTAGAGAAAAGGGAGTTGAAGGTTTGTCGTCAGAGTCCTGTGTGTCTTGACACAATGGCAGGTCCAAAACTGTAAACGGAAAGAAAACTAATTAATTACGAAAAAAAATTACAGTGAATATTCAGCACATTAACCTTAATATTCCTTCCTTCAGTTTCTTGCTTGGTGAGGCTTTAATTGCTAATCTGTGCTCACTCTTTAACCACTGTGCTGTTTCTCCAGTGGCTTGTTTCTTCATTGCTCTCTGATTTGAAATCTACATTCACTCTCTTATATTGTACAGACCTAAATACCTGTATAATGAATTTTATATGGACAAAAAAAAAAGTCATACATTACTCTTGTAAAGAAATGAATTTCAACACCGAATACTGAGGCAATTAGTACAAATTAAGTATACCATAGCACTGTATAACTAAAGAGGCAAACAGCAAGTGTAAATGAGTAGTGACAAGAATACTAAACTCGGAATAAATCAGCTCGAATGAACATTTGCCATTTCCAAATGTGATACGCCTGCCAAATGGCATTATTTACATCAACAGCAATGCTCTGAGGCTGCTAAGCTTTTCAGCTGACAAGAAAGAGCAATCAAAAGTCACATGAGAGCAGCCGAAAACGCCAGCACAGGAATCCTCTGAATTCATCTTTCTTTGCAGTGTGCATTCACTACCAGCAACCTTGTGCCATTCTCTCTCTATGCATCTGAGGCTGAGTCATTACAGTCAATAATCATAATAAGATGTTTAGCTAAAACACTCTCTGTTTAATTATGTGTGGCTTTTTGCTTCTGCATCCTGATGTAATGAGCGCATGCTTTTTGTGAGAATACGGCTGTTAGCAACTGAACAGGCGAGGCATGTCTGCTCAATACCTGGGGGCAAAGCTGTAGGAACCTCTCTGTGGAGAATCCAAGGCTTTGTGAGTCAAACAGACCCGATATAGAGTGTGAAATGTTACCAGAGGGCACTCTTAAAACCCTCGTAAAGCCCACTCACTCTTAAAACAACCAATGCCCACGCCTCCATCATTACAGTTACAAACTGTGTCAGTGCTTCTAGGAAATGCATATGGCTCTCAGGGTGGAAATGTGGTGTAAAGCAAAAACGTGTCAATATGCAAATACATAGATCTCGTCTGTAAACATATTACTGGCATGAATTAAAACAAAAGTCTAAATATGCCCCATGAGAACTGTACATTGGCTATTTTCAGCTCTCGTGTTGTGGGGGAAATATATGCTAATCGCTACTGAATGTGATATTTTATCATGTGTCATGCTTATTTCAGTGTGGAGTATATGTACACATTTCACTTGCCGAGTCTTAAACTAAAGAGGAAATACACCCAAGATGCACTGTTTGGCCTAGAGCTCAATCTCGAAATCATGTAGGGAATTAGCTAGGAAGACAATGCATCAGCAGTCAAGGGTAGATTATGAGCCATTTCCAATCCAGCACTCACGCTCTCTCTCCGTGACCTCAGCTGTGAGGCCTGATGTTTTGCCTTCATCTGCAACTTTGCAATAAAAGGAAACTGTGACTTGAAAGAGGAAAAACAACAGAAGATTGGGATGCTGGCTTTGCTTAGCAAGTATTAGCAGTGAGGTACGGAGGGCCAGCTGTTACCTGAGATATGCAAATAGCTGAAGACAAGCTTTGATGTAAATGAAAAAGCCTGTGCAGCATTGAAGCCTCCCTTGTGCCAAAAAAGATCTTGTTAAAAAGGAACAATAATAATTCGGTAAGAAGCGCGAGAGAACATTGCCATGCGGAAAAAGTACATTCAAGGTAACTGTTGGATCCAATTTCAGCGCGGGGGCCTCCAAAAACATGCCTCGTGCTTGAGGAAATGCAAATGAAGCAAATGCAGATGAATTAAAAACTAAATCATGGATCCAATCTGCAGTGGAGGCTCTTCTTAAAAGTTTGGGACCTGGGGATTTTTACAAGATGGATTAAAAAAAGGATTGTCACAATTCAAGGCTGAGATATAAGATTGTCTGGTATTGGATCAAACACAAAAAAACACTTGTATTCAGACATTTCCCATAATACTCCCTACCTGTATTTCTGTAGGCATATACTTCTTTTAAACCTTAATGTTCACAGTCAGCATTGGGAGAGTTAGTTTGAACTCACATTTCGCTTCAGATTAAAGAATACATGCAAAGTGTGTGGACATTTTAAATGCTGTGGGTTTATCTCAGGAGTGTAAAATTATTATTGTATTTAAGAACGTCTAAACGACTGTCACACCAAATAACTCTCGAGTCATATGAACATTCACACACATATTAAGGTGTGAGGACATATAATTGAGCAACTGTTTCAAAAATACACTTTTTCATGTGCTTAGGGGAAATGGTTGATGCCTTTTATAGTTGCAATAAGTAGCATATGGTCCTGTTGTGCTTACGTATAAGTTTGTACTGGGGGTGGTTACTGGATGTGTTAACATTAATGAGCTCCATTTTTACGTTAATGGAAGTGTTGGGAACAGTTGTACCACTGTAAAGGAGTACAACACAGCCACTGAGGCCTTCGGGAGTAAATATAAGCATTTTCTTCAAAAATCTGGCACAGATCCAGAGTGAAATCACTGTACAGACTAATTTTAAGGAAGAACATAATCAATACAGTTGAGATAGATGCACTGTTTATGATTCATTTAAATATTATAAAATAAATAAATAAAAACAATTTTCTCTATGTCGTTATATCTTTACCTGATCTACCGATTTCCAGGATGTCAATTAGTTTGCGTAACCGTTTTAAATTGTAACTTTAACTACATACACTTGTATATGCTGCCAACACTGTTCACAGTAACACAGAGTCCAATTGAAGTAAAGGACATCAGACTGTCAGATGATGTGAAGATGTCGACACCATTTGTTTAACAACCTGTCTGACCTTTTCTCAGTCTGTGAAGATTTTAAATTGTTGTCTGTGACTCTGAACAAGACATACCAGAATCATCACTTAGGGTCTTTCAGTTCAAACAATAGTAAAAGAAATAGTAGTAGTTAATGTGGTTAAGTGTGGCTCATGGGAGTCGTTGCTTTCACCACCTTTGCTGAATGAATTTGAGTCTAATCAAATAGTCAGCAGTCATAAGTGCTGGTAGAAGTTCATTTAAATACCACAAAATAGGATACAATGCCATTGATGGGCGGCCAAATAAAATGGGCCTTCACAATGTAAAGTTTATAACATTTATTACTGTAAAGTTGGATTCCAACTGACCTAACTGAGAGGCATGCAAGCCCTGGCTTGACCTCCTCCTGCGATCAGACCGGTGTTCCCAGGCCTCACAGCCCAACTCCCCATTAGTGGGATGCACACTCTGGGCCCATTCCCTGAGGCTGACCATACTCTCCTGCTGGGGGGTCCTGACGCTCTGTGGACTATGTGGACTATGGGGGGGTCTGGGCAGTCTGCAGCGTCCGGTGGCTGCTCCTCTCACGAGGGTTTGGTGGAGGTGGCGTCAGGGGTAAGGGCTTAAGGTCTTGATATTGCAGAGCTAGATCCACCAGTGGTCTGGGAAGGGGCTCAGAAGTGGAGAAAGTGATGAGGTCATCGACTACAGGGGGGTCTGTCACAAGGGGCTTTGGGTAAGAGATCTCTGGTTCAGAGGGTGTACGCTCCCCTAGAGAAGGGGGATTAGTTCGAGGGGGCACCCTAGGGGCGATGTCCAGACAGCGCCCTAGTCCTACAGACGCTAGGAGGGAGCCACCACCCAGCAGGGCCCGATGGGTGCTCTTAATCAGACCACTGAAGGATCCCCTGTCAGGCCTTGGGGGAGCCAGCTGGGGAGGAACCCCCTTCCTCACTGCCCGAGTCTCCCTGAGGTAGAGGAAGCCGCAGGCTGTCCTTCACTGAGGAGCCTGCAGAGAGAAAATGCTTTTTAAGTTTTAAAAAGACAGAGAAGGAGAAAACGACTCTTACATTTATAATTCATTTAGCTTCTATGTATAATTCACTCTCATGCCAGTGTGAATTATAACGGCTAAGCTGGTGACAGAGGGCGTTGCCTACCATTTTGAGCAGGGGGAGGGGTCGGTGTAGATGGCCTGTACTTCTCAAAGTTGTCCTTGGACCCTCCATTCTGATTGC